>JAQBSW010002582.1:0-100242 GCA_029291075.1 Eudiplozoon nipponicum
CGTTCAATTACGTATTGTTGCTCGTCAATCGTTTAACTGTAGCTCTTGTCAACCATCCAAATTCGAATTTTGATTCAAAGACTTTCATCACGCGGCGTAAAGACCTAATTATTACTCCTTTCCAAGCTGCAACGTATGGGCTTTAGACTATCGGAAAGAACAAGCCAGTGAACCGCAGATGAAAGACGTTATTTTGTGTACATGCCAAGTCGTGTTTCGTCGCGAGACATACAGTATTTAATCGATCGGGTTGTGATCAACAATATTCGTCGCAAAAGGCTGTGATTTTGACATTATAGTGCAAGCTGTGCATGTATGTCCACATGGTCAAAATCTATTCCACGCGTCAAAGGACTAACGCAAAATAACTGACTATCAGCGGCGCCAATCCAAATAACACAAAGGTTCCTACTCAGTTAGGTGAGCACAATAAACAGATGAAATATAATTAGAGCGCTGCTGTTCAAAATGAATGTTTTTTTAAATTCATACCGAAAAACAGATGATTTTTATATTTAAAAACTATAATTTCAAATATATAATCAAAAACGTGCCAAATTGATGAAACTTAGGTACAAATAAACAACGGTGCAAAATCCGATGTTTTCTTGCATACAGCGTTTCATGTTGGTGAGGAATATCAGCTTTCTGGTAGAAGTCAGAAATTCGTATCTTAGTAATATGGTGTGAGGGAATAATTCTTTTAACAATGCTGCACACTAATAACACCAGAACAGTAAGTATCAGAATTTGCAGAAAATCACTCTCTACGAAATAATACCTAATTCTACAATAGTTATACACTGTTTGTTGCGGAGACTTAATACGTATGGCATTTTGTATTAAATATTGTGTACCTAATAACAAATTAGTTTAAACAATACCAGCAGTATATACTAAAGTCATTACGAACAAAAGGTATATTCTTATATACTTACTGGTGACTAATTAGAAGAAACCGACACTACGCCTATAGCCACTATAAAACTTCCTATAAGAATGTGTATTTAAGCAGTATTTCGTTAACTTCATGTTAATACTTTAACTATACCACACAAAAGCCAACCCACTTTATAAAATATATGTCTAGCCAGTAAAGGTTAACAACATAATAGTTTTCAAAATATCGAGACGATAAAAGGTAACAGCACAAAGTTTTTACAAGATATACTACATTTCACCAAAATGGGAAACGCAGATACTTCTAAACATCTGTTACTTCAGCAAACCCATACTCCATGGACTTGATTTTTATCAGTTATCACATTATGCGGTAATCATGATATCATTCAATTAAACACGTTATAGTTACAGATTTTTTGTTTCGGAGAACTTATATATATATATATATATATATATATATATATTGGTTGCGTATTACTTGTTGGGTACCTCGTCAAGCATTTGGTTCAAGTAAGGCCAGAAGGGGATACACAACACATCAGCATTGAAGAAAGAGTTATACTCTCAAGTGCACATGCGTTTCGTTATCGGACTGGTGACTCATCAATAGGAACGAGGGTACTAAGCGCTACAGCCACTTGATATTTGATGAAAACATTTGGAACATGTTTGCATGAAATTTAGCCTTTCTTTCTAATGCTGACTTGGTATATCCTTCTGGTTCTATTTAAACTAATTCGTTAATATGTATGCAATACCTAACACACAATCGTATCTGTATTAATTCTCCGCAGCAAAGTGTATATATCTATAATATTTAATAGAATTATGGCATGGTTACCACGAAATGGTTATACGAAGGCGCTAGCAACCAGAGTTTTTTTGTTTTGCCGGAGTAAAATGTGTTAGGAAAAAGTTTAAATTTTCAATTTTGATGAAGTGTAATCTATCTCAACGAACCACGTTTTGATACACTGCACAGGCTGGTTATTTTGAAAACCATTGTATTGAAAACCAATTGCAGTTTCGTTATGTGAAAAACCGTAATTTTGATACTCATTGCATGCTCTCAGTATCTATTATTCATAGTATGTTGTTTTGAAGTTGAACTTCGGACTACATATATGTATAGGATATGGTATTGTTCAACTGTCCCACTTTTATTGATCGAATATATAGTGGGTATAGGGCATAGTACTGGCCTCCACTTGGGAATTTCCATTAAACATGTACATGAAATTATACCTTACGTTCACGCTGATTTTTCCTATCATTCTGGTACCATGTGAACTAATTAGTTACTAGGTGCGCAAAACATAGCCTATAGAATAAGATCCTACAATTATTATTATAATCAAGGTTGCGGTCTTGATATAAACACCTGACCCATTAATTGCTTACATATGTCAGTATAAACTAAGAATTGTATAGTGTAGAAAAGGCAATTCATCCAGTAGACCGGTTTCGTCCTTATTGGGAACTCATCAAGTACTGGCCAGAATTTGCCGCGGACAGGATACGAATGTTCATTTTAAACTAATCGAAGAAACTGACATTTTTTACAAACTAAAATTCTCGTGTATAAAACGCTTGATAAAACAACTGATGTCTGAAACTATTTGTAATCAGTTATTCTGATTAAACGATCGTCTACTTTCAAAACCAGAAACTAATTGATTTAAATTGCGTAAAAACTTAGTCATTTTAAGTACATCAGGTATAGTGCTATTCTTCCAACAAATAAAGATCTGTTTAGGTTTTGGAACAACCTTTGTAACAGAATTAATAATAATAATAATGATAATAATAATAATAATAATAATAATAATAATAATAATAATAATAATAATAATAATATATTTCATTACTTTCATTTGCTTCATTTGCCATGCAACAATAAATCACCAGGTGTTAAATGTTGTTTTACTGGTAATTTTTATGTTGATAATGACGATGAGGATGATGATGGTGAAGATGATAATGGTGATAATAATAATGATGATAATATTGAAAATGGTGATGATGATGACGATGATGATAAGTATGACAATGATAATGGTGATTATGGTGATGTTGATGACAAAGGCGGAATGCATTACTTCTATTAGAAAATTGAGCTCATTGTTTTTTGAGGCCAATGAAACACGGTTGTAACGGAATATTATTTTTGTTAAGTAGAATCTTGGTTGCACTTTTGTTTATCGTAGTAATGATTTTGGGTCAATTATATTTGATATGCCTACGTGGTGGCCTGTGTAATTTGTATGTTTTTCATCTATTTCCGATTTACTAGCTGGTGCAATTCTATTTTTAATTATGTCTTGTGTTTAATGATTATGTAAGTGTGTGACGTTTTGACGCTTCGTATAAATATATACGTTGGTTTGTTGCTTTTATATATATATATATATATATATATATATATATATATATATATAGTATATAGCCAAGCACATTTCCATAGGAATCCTTTTTTAGGGGGCATTCTGCTTGTGTGTTTCGAGAAGAAATCAGACGAAAGGGAGCAATTTCTATTTACTGTATAATCCTAGCAATTTTGGTTGAAGATAGGGACTGAGATTCTAGTTAAAGCACATTTGCTTAAGTAATGCGCATAACTAACCACTTTATTCTCCTGGATGGAATTTAACTTCTAAATGGCAATATAAATATATAATTGTGTTACTGCTTAGTTTGAGTGGTAATTTGATATGGTCGACAATTCATTTCAGTAAAATTCTCTGTGTAACCTTGTTTCTAAAAAGAATGATTTCAAAAACGTCCAGCTCTTTCCTACTGTCAATGTAGAAACTAAGTGACTAATAAATGAAACGACGAATAGTTTAGGGTATCAGCAATCCAATAGAAAAATTGTATTACATGGTAAAGGCAATTGATAAACACAAAGGCAATATTTTAACTGGAAACTAGAAAATCGTTGCAAACTGGCTATATTCAATTCCCAGATCGGAAAAATGAAAGCTCGAGCATTAAGCGTCACCGGACTAACTTCGGAAAAAATTTAAATTTTAAAGTAATCGCTTGATTCAGATTCCTTTGAGGTTATCCCATTGTGATAAACCACAAACTTGAAAGATAAACAAAGCGTTATATTAACAGCCACATCATAACTCCATGCTTGAAAAATGAGTTTAGTTTTCATGTTAATGAAATCTAACCGTGTTTTTGCAATATCTCATTCAGCATTAAACCTTTCTTAATTATATATATATATATATATATATATATATATATATATATATAAAGTAAGTTTCTTCATTACTTTGTGCGCTTCCGATAAACGATGTCAAATGTTAGATAGGCTAAACACTCTTCGCTTTGTGTTACACTTTGCTAGATAAGGAGTAAATCTATGTCACCATGCACCATGATGATTACGTATTTAGGGCTTTTTTTTGGTTTCTTCACCACAGTTTGGGGTTCATACCTAATGAAATGACACATTATGTAACTAGAGGCCAAAAGACGGAATTAACTGCGATGCTTGATCTGGCTCGTTAAGCGATACAGTGAAAACTGCAAAGAAGCTTTATTTCCGAGGTAGCATTGCCTTAAAGTTGACTTGTCTATGGTTGTGTTGCGTAGAGGTCTAGGTGGCGTCGTGTCCATGTGCGATCTACGTGGGTAGCATCTTCCAAACTGGATCCTTCCCTGCATAAATCATTCTCATTTAACATTTCTTCCTTTCAGTGTATAATTTTTTAAATTATTTTTATTACCATCTTTTCTGATACTTATGTGGCAGTAAAGCATCAATTATTAAATGTTAATATATTTCTGTGATTATGTCACTCATTCTGCCAAAAACGTAGAAATAGCACACAGACTAACCTATAAAATTTGGCCAGTTGGGATGAAAATAATTCGGACCACACGTTTTATTGATAAGAAGACGAAATCCAGGTTTTTTCTGAGACCTAGTGTGCCCATGAGAAGCACACCAGAAAGGTAACTAATCCAATAGTTGACAAACTAGTTGAAACCCGCAGTCAACTTCTTATTCGAGTGTGACTAGAGAGATTCCATTTAATTTGCTAAATTGGTACACATTTAGGGTCATTTCTTATTGTGCCTTTGAAAGAAACAATTGAGTTAGTGTGCCGTTATTTCCAGAATAATTTAACAAATTGTTAATTTTGCGAATCCAAGTTGGTGAGGTTATTTTAATTGAAACATTACGCAACCATTTTTAAATAGCGAATTGTGTACGCAAATAAGTTTGTCTTTGACTCCGACCATGGCTGATTTGTGATTGTGCCTGATGCAAAAGAAAAACACAATTCTCCTATGCCAAATGAAACTCACCAGACGTAATAATTTGGTCTGCGAAAATAGATTGCTTGCGGAACATACCCTTGACAAATTCAAAAAGGGCATCAAAACATTTTCTTTGTAAAAGCTGATTATAGATTTGCACATTGCTACTTCACATGTACACGTAACACGTTTGGCTGGCATGGGCAACTGATTTGCACTATATAGTATGGTATCTTTAATGCCACCCTAGTTTCTAAGTGCAAAACATGTATGTTCCATTGATATATGATTGCCAATACACACCATCATAATGAAGGCATCAACACGAATTGTGTTATTCATAAAATATTGAACTAGCCAATGTACTGCTTGCATAACGTTTCGAGGCCAGTTTTCTGTCTTCATTTTCAGCTCAATCATAGAACAGATTGCCGATTACGCATTTCAGTCTTCCACAATGAAATGTTGGTCATGCACCAGTTACTTATGAAATGTAGGTAAGTTAGGAGTTTGTACGAAAGGATATTGCCTATTTGTCACTCTGGCGGCTTCCTCACTAAATAAATAAACGAATAGTGGTTGTGCGGGCAGTGATAACAACTATTTAAATCAAGTTTGCGATCTTGCTATAAGCACCTGTCCCATTATGTACATAAATTTTTCATTATAAACTAAGCATTGCATAATGTAGAAAAGGCAACTCATCCAGTAAACTGATTTGGTCCTTATTGTGAACTTACCATGTACTGTCCAGAATTTACTGCAGGCATGACTAAGCTGGAGGCAGCAAGAAATATTCTAATTATTCACGGTTGTTTGCCACATTTCATCGAGAATCACAGGCGTACTGAATAAATAAATCTCAATGTCAAAGTTTTCATAACAGATAAGAAACAGTGGTATATACACGAGAAATAAAACCTTAGCTCGGAGATTAATTGTGCCAAACTTTGGTCGCGTTCCAGATTCCGCGTTCGCATTCACATAGTTTGCAGCTGAATTTGTTTTAAATTCGTCCCTCTATGTGCATGTAGGTGATTAGTTATGGAGAGCCTTGTATTTGGTCATATCCTAAACATAAGTGTGTGTGTGTGTGTGTATAGTGTAAATATCAAAAGTTCCATCTCGAGCAAAGACACCACATTTGGCATATTTTTTTCTTATGAGACTAGTGCATTAAGTGTTAATACGAGTCTGGTGGTAGGACCAAAGAGAAATGCCAACATGTCGTGACTCAGTCGGCAATAATAGAAACTACAACATTTTAGGTTGATAGAACATGTCGCGTTGACGGGAAAAATTGTAACTGATGCAACCCCAAGGCATATACTTCGTGAACCTAGATAAGCTATAATTTCGTATACTGCAGGAGTTAAATACGTTTATTTTCAGTGCGTTGCAATAGCTTGAATCACAATAAAGAATAGCGTTTTCGAGGTACTTAAATAAAAGGTGAGTTTGGAACCCTTGTTTATTAAGCCCATTTAGCCTTCATTATTGTCACAATGATCCAAACGGTAAGACGAAGAAACTGCATCACTATTTTCCCTACATTATTCTATTAATAAGTAAGAAATATAATTTCGTCGCCTATTTCTAAGTGGCAAGCAAAAAAAGTTTTGTTTACGCTGAAATCTGTATTTTACTGATCACGCCAACTAACCTGTTACCGTGTATGGCATTCCTAGTATACACATCAATATATAGTACTTTTTGGCCGCTATTTCTAAATTAAAATAACTGCATTTATTGAGGAGCACGCAGAAAGCAACCCAGCCGGGTGAGTGCAGAGATGAGACAATGCTTTTAAGAAGTTGTGCTCAGAAACGAGATGCGTACATCAAAGGTAAGATAATGAGTAACTGGTTACTTTACATAAGATGATAGACTAAGAATTAAATAGGATATAAGTTGATCAAATATGAAAACTATTTGGCATTCCAGGTATCCGGCAGACTATGTCAATTCTCATACCACTCCTCCTAAACACTCCGTAGTTTTATTGGTAATCCATCTACCAGACGATTTTTCGATCTAAATCGACAACTATTCAGTAGTGGCCGAAAATTCCAGTGTAGCTTAGACCTGTGAAATAGCGGGAAGCATGATAATTCTGTCAGATATGACACCGAAACAACAGTTCCACTTGTCAATTTAATTATTTCACATTTACGAAAAATAAACTCACAAAATCAACTGAGAATTAGACCTTTGCACGATGGGTTCCAGAAGATCCAGTGCTAAAAAGGCGGAATTAACAAGGCCTCCAATTTTGACACTTTTGTCACTAGACTGTCACATATCCTCGCCTATATTAGTGTCTCTTGTCTAGTAAGAAAAAGATGCGGCTTTATCAAGTGACTGATATCGCAAACAACTTTATCGTACGATAAGTTGGTTGGTCTATCCATTCTGCGGTTCCAGGCATTTATCAGAGTTTCCCCGGTAGCCTGGCGAGAAGGCAGCGCAGTTGTTGATGCATCATCGAAGGGTGGGCATGCAGAACTGGCCGGGTTGTAAATTTTGCAGTCAAATAATGTCGACTGACGCCCGCTAGCAATGACCTAAATCAAACTGAGCAAATGCAAGGCTGTCTATGCGTAAGTAGCTATAGTTTAACATCTCCAATTTCTCTTCAGTAAATTTATCAAACTTTTTTTTATATAAATAAACTAATCTTCGTTGACTTGCCAGCCAAAGAGGATTAGATTGTACCTCATTTCCAGTTGAAAGTATTAGCGATGTTGAAGCCTTTGGAAGAAATGGATGAATCCGTACCCAGCCAAAAAGAAGACAAAATCGATGCGTACTTGGAACTGGGGATCACGCGGTTCTTTGCAAAACTGATGGTGCAAAGCGACAACCCGCGAAAGCAAATCGCGGAGATTCAACACATGAAGCTCGCACTGCGCAAATATTCAACAGATAAAAATAAACTTGTTAGCGCATACTGAAATGTTACATAACGTTAACCAGAGCATTAGACTCTGCATTAAACCGAATTATGCTTTTGTTTGATTACAGTCCATATACAACGCATTTGACTGACCAAGTCATTCAAATAAAAGCAGCCGTTATACATAACTCAAGGTATAAAAGTTTAATATACACTATGAAATACGCCATAGGTAAACTAATCTAGAAATATATTGTGCTCTGTTAGACAGTATTTAGTATAGAACCTGCGCAGAAATGTACATTTTCAAACTTTAGCAGGTACGGCTTTCGCAACTGCAACAATGACCATTGTTCTGTATGTATCGTGATAGACAAATTGACTTCTATCAAGTTTGTCGCATGTTGCAGCCTCACCGCATTTCCTGACAATTTCAGCCTATTCGATCAATGTGGACGAAACTTTGGTCCCACGGAAGGATTTTCGCTTAAACACCTACAGGTTAGTGTGTGTCTTAGACTAATTAATTCATAAAATCAGTTAGCATGAACTGCTAATTATCTGAAATCCAGCATATTAACGGCACCCGAACATTAGCTTGTCAATCGTTTAGGCTGAAATCAATATAAGTAGTAATCAAGCTTACTCAACCACTTTCACACTCCCATCATTATTATTATTATCAGAAGACATGTCAAGTGAGTAATACGTGGTATATTGAGTCATATCAACAACAACAAAAAACCGGAAACAAGAACAAAAATTTTAAAAAATGTGGTCGCACACGTCACAAATTTATATCCAGCGTATTTGTAACCTACTTTTACCCAGTAAAAATAAAAGTAATGATGACGCTACTGACAGCTTTAGCAATTCCCAACTCCATTTGGTTTCTTGCTTATAAAAACCCAAAAACCAACCTTTTTAGAGTTCTATTTACCATATTAAGGACCAGATTTATCAATGCAGATTATATTTGGTCAAAGTGTTCTTTTTAACCGTGTCGCACGTGCTTGCTCTTATTAAAAATGTATCTTATAATTTACATTACACTAATGAATTTACATTGGTAATATAAGAAAATGACTTGGTACAAATTTATTCATTCGTATTTCATTTTCGGTAAGGAAATAATAATAACTATGATTATGGTAAACCTCATCATCAATATGCTACTGCTCATCATCAACATAAATACAATTGCAATCAGTAATCTAATTCCGACAAACTGAATTGACGAAATATCAGATTTCTAAATTATTTCCTACAATGGATAGATAAGTAAATACGCATTTGCGTAAGGCTGTTTAAAAAAATTCCTCCCTCGAGCAAAATCAGGCACATTGTCTGTTAAATTAATTTATTCAATTTTAACAGTCACGAAAGACGAGATCTGCAATGATTTTTTCATTTAATTTTGGACAAATACCTACGACAAACAATGCTCAAGTTATGAGGATTTAAAATGTGACAATTCACTGGAGAGTGTTCTGTTCAAAAACTTGTTCAGCATGTGTGGACACAAGAAGGCAAATGGCAAACCGAGGAGAGAAATACTTTATATTTATTCAGAAATGTAGATGAGCAATCATCGAGACGCACAAACAGACCGACATTCTATATTCGTTATTAATGGAGCACTTGCTCAAAAACTTTGAATAGATGAAAATTCGTTTAACTTGCCATCCTGCTCATATAATGCGCCAACGAAAAACGGAGGACAGAGACGCCAATGGCAGTCAAGTTAGTGACCTATGGCGTATTATTCCACCTCAGTAAACCATTAGGCAACATAGACAATAAACACCGCAGTGATTTCGCATAATTTACCAATTATTCTTGGAGCATGAAACTGAACAACTTTGCGAGAATTAACCGCCATGTGGCCATTTTTCTAACAGTGGCGAAGCTATGGGTAGAAAGCGATAATCTCTACAACATAAGGTGGCATGAAGCAAGAGTCCAAGAGGAAATGGTTTTGATAAATAATCAAGCAACGATTTTAGCTTAGTGTGCACAAATTAGTGTTCGACAGAATACATCTATAATAAAAATTTTATGCGTGTTGCTTCACATGACACTCCGACCTTTGGGCTTAAAACCTATTTTATCGAGATATTCATTCATTATATGTGTTGCTATTAATTAGCTGAAAGCATACGAAAATGATAATCAATTAAATATCAAAAATATCTTAAATTCACACGCAACATAATTGAGACCGATAGAGTCAAAATAAATAAATTCGGCTGAACAACTTTAAAACTTGAAAACAATTTATTAAGCCAATTATCATTTAATTAACATGGATACACATCACAAATTTAAACATTTAATACATAGACTAATACCCATTCAAATAAAGAAAAGTAAAACTCAAACTAAACTCTGTTTATAGGGGATTTCAAATACTAAAATGTTACGGTTTAGGCTGGAAGCAACTAACTACATGAAAGAGTAGAATTGTACTTAAGTACCGTTAGAAAAATGTTATTTCGACTCAAATAGAAATGGTAAATCAAAATAATTGGCGACACAGGTCTAGACGAGCACAGGCAAAGTTATTGATTTGAAGAAAATTACGACATTATAAAACAACATTTAACAAACTGCAGCGCAAGCTGCTAACATCAACTAAATGCAACCAATTTCACAACTGAACTGATATAGGCCTGATGACCCGTGTTCTCAACCAAGTTGATCCAGCTACGATAGCATGGACTTTAATGGAAATGACGGAATTTCACCAAACTTCCTTATGTAAAGCCTAAAATTCGTTTTCACTGTCTAGTTAACGCCTGCTATTAAAATATACTAATGTTTTTCTGCTTCAGAAGGAAACTTTCATCACTGCTGCCTTAATACCACATTCCTGAGACTCAACGTGCTTTCTAGCCCTGAGTTATAACGCGTCTATGAGAATGAAAACGTTGAATCTAATTCATCCGTCTCCGAAACGAATAGGCAGTCTAGTGTTCTTTACTAGACCATACATGGCCACAGATATTTCCCATAATTCTGACCCTAAAGCAGCAGTTTTGGAATGCGCAACAGATTTATGAATTCTGTTCTACTTTATTATGTGAATTCTGCCTGGAATTGGAAACAAGTCCTTACTCAGTAAAAGGGAGACCATCTACACCCGTAGACGCAAATGATAAAAGAACATACATTCATGAGCATGAAATATAATCGTAAATCAGTCTCCTCTATAGCAGTTACTAGAATAGCCTGCCGTATTTGACCTAAAGGTCGAGGCTTTTCCTTTAAAATGCTTGAGGATTATCAGAAAACGTTGTAAGCCGTTTCCGTGCATGGAATCTGTAAGTCTGAACCAATGCTTAGAGGAAGAGTCGCAGGATCGTTTACCATTTTAATTTTACTATGATAAGATCATTTCAGAAAGACAAAATCTAGCAGTCGTTACTGGAATCAGCTGGAGCATCTTGGTTCGTATTTTAAGAAACAACTTATTTCCTTACATAGCTCTCAAAAGTGTTTCCAATATGACTGACGAGTTTTAAGCTGTATTCAGAACAAAAATAGCTTTGTACAATTGCCAATCTAGGAAGAAAATGCCTAAAATTATTAGTATATAATAAATATGGATATTAGTCAAGGATGTTTAATTGGAAGAAGCCAAATGAAACCAAAAAGATTAGTACAATGAGAAGCCATCATCTTTGAGCAAACGAGCCACCATTAACTTAAACACCATAAAGTTCGTTCTCTATAAAATTTAAAAGTGGCAGCTTTATTGCAAAATTTATCATTAGTTAAGAAAAAAATATCGAGAATAATAAATAATGAGACAAATTTCTTAATCCTATTAATTACCTCTCGGGAGAATCAAGTTCAGCAGTATATTATCATGTCAAGTTGTTAGATGCATTAGTCAAAATGAATAGGCAATTGTTTACATTTATTTGTAAAAAGTAAGTATTCAGCTTCAATTACTCAAAAACGCGTAAGAAATAAGTCGTTCAAACGGAAAAGTTTTATTATTATTCTCATTCTCATAATAATTTAATTATTGCGCGTATTGAGATAAAGTAGAGATGTGGACCTCCACTCACATTTCACAATATATATATATATATATATATATATATATATATATATATATATATATATATTAAGGTACAAAAAGACAATGAAAGAAATAGAGATACAGGTACAGATGATGGATTCGGAACACATAAATGCATTCATAAGTGGAAATCTGAAATTCCGGGGCATACAACTACAAAAGGCGGAAAATATATGTTCGCAATAAATAATATCTCTCAGATGGATAACTCGAATAATATAAAATTCAATAGGACTCTACAGTGCGTATGATGTTATCAATTATACTCTGGTATAATAAAGCATTGAAACCATTCTGAATTACAAAATGGTTAGTTTATACTGATTTGTTTGTGTATATAATGGAACTAGTGTTTATATCAAATGCACAAACTTGATTTAAATAATTATTATCACCGCCCGCGCAACCAATGTTCTTTTAACTATATTAAGAATATTATATATTTTACGCCAATCTGGCACTGGCTGTCAGAATAATGTTATACGTGGCAGTATAATTGAAAGCACGTAAAATTTTACCAAAACGGCACAATCGATGGAACTTTGTACGATACAAAAAAGTATGGATGGTAACCTACATTATATATGCTTCTTTAACTACGATAGTCGAATGCCCGTAATTGTTTATGATTTTAGACTGTTTAAAACCCAGTCTTATTAGCACATAACAAAATTGTAACAACAGACACAAGTTCTGTAGGGCAAAGTGAGATAATCTCCTTCCTTGAAAAATAGCAACGGTTGGATAAGGCCACTTTAGCTTCAACCAGTAGGATACTCACTTCGTCATTCCCCGACGTTGTTATTGATAAAGCCATCAAGATATGTGCATATGTCAGCCACATCAGAATCTTCCTATTAAAGCTGCAGAGTTGATGGGCTATTCTGTAATAATACCGCACATTTAAAGGGTTCCAACTTCATACCGAGACGGAGCAAAGACTAAAAATATCTTCAAAGTGGCCTGGACAAAATATTGTCTACCGAATTTAAAAACAATATCGTCTGCATATTCGAGGTCAATTAATCTACCGCCGGAAAGAACTTCGATGGTTGCATGCTGATTGTGTGGAGGAGTGAAGTGCAAAATTCTATCTATTACAAGATAAAAATCACATTCATCAACGTTTAGAATGACTACATTTCACTTTTGGTTGTTGAAGTATACTTTAAAGGAATTTGAACAAATTCAAAATTATTACTCTATTAAATATTCACTTACATATGCTAATGCGAAGGAAGCCATTACATTTCGAAAAGCCACATTAAAAAATGACCTATCCATACATAACTCGATTGATTAATTTAGCAAATTTTGCTTAAATGTAAAAATCTTACGCGGAACTTTTTCAATTATGCTTATCTGATACGATTTACTAGTAAAAAATTACCTAATTGGAGAAATATTTCGCTTTTTGACTCGAAATCGGTGTAGAAAATAGACATCCTTGTCAGACGTTATCGCTAATATTAAAGATGTGCAAAAATTTATTAGAGAGCCAAACGTGACCAGAAGTTTCTGTGAAAAGTGCTATAGTCAACCACAAACAAATTAGGCAATATACGACCCGTTTGTCTATCAGAATGGGGCCCAAGTTCTGATCATAGTTCTTCGTTGGAAAGCCTGTGTGATATAAAATTGAATCGTACTCTTGTTGTAGATTTATATTAGAATCGATACATGGATAGGTCGATAGAATGAAAGAAACATTCAAATCTGAAAAATATAGACTCAGTCGGTATCAAGTATAGGGCATGGCCTATTTAATTAAACTTGGAGCAATTTGACTCCGAGATCGGTGGGAAGTGCGCAAATACTTGTCGGGTGCCACTCCTATAATTGGATTTGTGCAATATATAATTGGAAACTCAAACGTGACCAGCAATTTTTCTTTTCTAAACTGTAATCAACAACAACCAGATTAGAAATTATAGGAAACGTTTGTCTATCAGAATGGGGTCCTAATTTACATTATATATCTTGGTTGAAGGCCCTACACGATACGGCATGTAATCTTTCTCTTGTTGCAAATTTCTAAAAGATTTAATACATAGTTTGTTCGATAATTAAAACAAAGCTTGATCAAATCTGAACAACGTACACGTAGCCGGTTTCGAATGTGCAGATTTGAAACGATTTCTCAGCACTGCATGACCTAATTGAGCAAAGACATCACAATTTGACTCTGAAATCGGTGACAGCTTACGAGTTGACGTGATTGAGCAGTTACAAAGGGATTCCGAGTATTCACTGTCCCGTTGTTTATGCTTTTGACTCTGTTTCTGCAGTTGATGATGTTGACTGTAAGCAATTTGACCAACTTCGGTGCAGAATACTTTAGGCGTAACACGACCAAGTGAACGAAGGCTGACTGATTGCTGATTGAATAAAGGAGCAGTGGTTGAATTTCTCGAACAGATGTGTTCATCAATATGTTTACCATTCGGAAGGCTCCGACTGCTTGACACGAATGCCAATTGGTTAGTTTCTAACGAAGTCTCAATGAACGGCAACATGCTACCGTCTGCATATTGATATACTGAGCTGGACCGATATGATGAAAAATGCTTCATGCCAGATTCCAATGTTTTCGTAGAAGAGTTGATGCCACCTAAAGAAATATGTGTATTTGATGCACTTACAGAGAATTTCGGAAGTTTGGAGACAGCTGCAAATTCTTAAATGGATCGAAAATGTACTAGTAAATTTATAAAAAGCAAGGTGGATTAAGCTGTATACATACCAAAACAACAAACATGAAGCGTAAAACGTCATTGCAATGATACAGACGAAAACCAATTAAAAATTCACATGCTTATTATTAATTAAAGTACAAATTTGTTTCATTTACTCAATAACTTGAATATTTAATATTCTCCAAATGGCCGTACATAAAGTCAGAAAATGGAAATTAAATAACTTCAGTATAAGTATTTTCCAAATATAAGTAGTTTTATTACAACCCGGTGCAAAAACCTCAATGATACATACCATTCCTTTAGACCAATAGGATCATGAGAGGGGTAACTAGAAGTCTACAGTGTGAATGATAATAAGAATGGTTCGATAATAATGTATGTAGTTAAAAGATCATTGGTTGCACGAGCGATGAGAATTATTCAATTCAAGATTATGATCTTGATATAAACAATGATCTTATATATATATATATATATATATATATATATATATATACATATACATATATATAAAATTGTCAGTATCAACTACGCATTACATAATGTAGAAAAAGCAATTCGTGTAATGGACCCATTTCGTTATTATTAGAAACTCTTCAAGTACCGTCTAGAATATGCCGCGTTCAGGGCTTGAACCCGGAAACGTTTGCTTCGGACCCCGTGACTGTTTACTGCTCCACCCTGTTGCACAATATGCCATTTTTACATGAAACCAATTTAGCATCTGTTTTGATTTTAAGTGTCCCAATCTGTCAATATCGAACAGTCATCATGCCGCCTGTTGAAGCGATACCAAATTGAAGATTTATACAATAAAAAATACTTAATTGCGCGGGTAATTCAGATACATAGCAGATTCTTTAAATTGTCTGCCATTGAAAATAAAAATTTTCCCGCAGTATTTCAGGGCCTATCACATGAATAGTCCGTGGTTTGTTCATGGTGAATTAGGACATCTGAGTAGGCTCTTATTTGCATGTTGTAGAATCCATAGCTGATTTCATTCGATCTGAGCGCATGGTCCTCTTACTTTAATAATATATCGACATTTTATCGAGATAAACTACGCCTCCGATGAGTAAGGTATAGGGAAAGATACAAATTATAACCTGTCCCTTGATTTGATGCTAAATGAGATTTAATCACTCCTGCACACATATTTCCTGATGGCCCACTAAATTTCCTTTATATATTGACCCATTTAAGTATACCGTGCTAAATATTTGCATATAGCTAAGACATTTGTTAAACAACGTCCAACCATCAATAGCATTACTGTTACAAATGTTCTGGCTCTACAAGCCAACACGGGAAATACAGCCATTATCTAGAGAAAACATGTTTTAGATTATTTTAGTTTGAAGACACCAATAACACAATTTACGAGTCGTAAACATGTCTTTCAGTAGATTTCAAGCAAGTATCACATCGTAATTTATGCTATAAATGACAAAGCGACTTTTCGCAGCGCAACTTCGTTGTCTTTTGTCATTATATTGCTCGTGTAGAGGCTTTCATGCGCTCTGCCTACTTTTCGACATCAAATTAACAAAATCATCCTCAAAGCTCGATCCTTCGTCACACAAAAGGAAACACTGAAGGCAATTGCATAGGTTTATTGTGTCCGCTGTTTTACCATTTTTATGACAATAGATCTATATTTGAGAATGACATCAGGAATCCGAATTCAAAGCGTAAGCCTAATGCATGACAGCTTCCATACAACAAATGTCTAAAAAGGTATCATATCTGACAAGTTACTATAGTATCTGTTTCAGTGCCAATGATGCGGCACCACACTGTAACAAGCATAAAGCGTAGAAACATATATGCATAAATAAACAAAAGCACCCATACAAACATACATACATACATACATATATACATACAAATATTCGCATACACAACTACATAAATACACACATATACATGCATACATGCTTTCATACATACGTACATATATACGTATTGCATATATATATATATATATATATATATATGCATACATACACAAATAAAAACATGCATACATATAAACATACATATATACATGCATACATACTTACATACATACATACATTCATACATACGGACATACATACATACACATACATATATACATACATACATACTTACTTACTTACACACATACATACATACATACATACATACATACATACATACATACATACATACATATATGCATACATACATACATATATACATACATACATACATACATACATACATACAAACATACATACATACATGCATACATACATATATACATACATGCATACATACATATATACATATATATATATATATATATATAAACATATATATAGACACATACATACCTTTACACATACAAACATACCTACATACTAACATGCATACATACATACCTTTATACATACATACATACATACCTACATACATACATGCATACATACATATTACATACATACATACATAAATACATACATACATACATACATACATAAATACATACATAAAAACTTACATACATACAGAATTACATATGTATGTAAAAATAATAAATAAACGAAAATTGTTCGGTAGCACGGTGAGGTCCAGTGAAACCTTGAGGTATGTGACATTAAAATTAAATATATGCCTCTGAAACGCACTATGCAATTGAATCGGTGTCTCCGCACCTGTGCCCAGATTCTTACAAGGTAACATCGTTAGACACCATTATAAAAGTTCTCCTGGAGCTTGTGTATAGTACCACGGCAACTAATCAACAGTTTCTATGTAACGATCATACTTTCTTTCAAGTTATCCATAATTAGGATTATTTTTATATATTAACTAGCACCTCCGTTTAATATAGTATATCCGATACCGCTGCCTTTGGCTCGAGCAAGTCCAGCGAGTAATTTTTATGGCATTGTTTCAAGTGTTTAACATAGAGCCAGTGACCTAGTGGCGTAAGCGAATGACCAGTTGCAAAAAAAGAAAACACTAATGATCCAGAATTTGGAATGTTGTATGACAAACATGGACAGCGGATCCACTCATTAACTTGGCTTTGTCAGCTAATAGCCTGTAATAATTTTTTTTGGCATAGCGCATGAATTTTAGTGGTTTGCAAAAAATATTGTTGTAACATATTTTATATATCCAAAGCTTACTAACCCAGACAGACATCGTCGCAGCTGGAATCGGCATTGAAAGAATACTGACGAACAAACTTGCGCCTTTTACAGTCTATTTTATCATTTCTACAAAGAAATTCTTTCTTCCCTGTCTCCGAAATACTAGCAACATTGGGTCCGCAACTGCCGTGCTCCTCTTCATCAGTCATATTCGCATCAACAGAAACTAGTGAACTGCTTTTTCTCATGTTTTCAGTTTGGTCATACTTGATTTTCTCGTTATCAGTGTCGACTTTGTAATCGACTTCTTTAATTATTCGAAAAGACCGGACATTGGCTCGGCGTCTCGCAGACATTCGTCGTCCGATACTGGGGCTACGAAATGAGTTTCTATTTTTGCTTGATTTCCTATCTAATAAAGAGCTATTACGAGGGCTGTGTGTTGAGCCAGCAGCTGAAAGATTGCAAAAGCTGATTTTCGTTGGAATGGAAGTTAAAGAATGAATATTTCTGTCAGTATCGGAGGAAACATTTTGATCCACAGTAGAATTGAAATGATCTGCGACTTCCTTATGACCATCGTGGAGAGTCGGAAAGAAGAGAAATGAAGATATAGTTGAATTGATTGAACAAGGCAACGATGAGCATAACAGCTCTGAGACTGATTTATCGAACGCAGCAGCTTTTTTCGGAAATTGGCCTACTTCTATTAGAGATTCACGTATGTTTTGTCGTAGGCGTATACCATCCGGCGAATCGCTTCTAAATGCGAAAAGTGCAATAAAATTGAGAATATATATATATATATATATTTTTTTTTTCTAAATAAAAAGGATATAAAAGAATAAAAAAGGAGTCATAATCAACTATGGTCATAAGACTGAATAAAACAACTTACGATTATGCTTAAAACTTATATAAATTGAGGACTTTACTGTATTTTAAAAAGATGCTATGCACAAAGTATAGACAATGATAAGCATCTATATATGCACATTTATTTTCTATAAGTATCAATTAAAAGCATAGATCTTATGGAATAAAGTATTCATGAATTATATGTATGCATTTGGATAGGAAAATCTGAAATAAATTTAGTTCATCGTGTACAAACGGAATAAACCGCAACCAACAATATTAAAATATGCAAGTATGTATTAGGTTTTGCGATTCTAGTAACAAATAAGTTCATTTGTGACCAGAAGAATAAACCAAAGACAGCATGAACGGAAAGTATAATATCATGCACATTCGTTTCGTGCTTACTGGCGATTCATCAGTAGGAGCTGGTATTACGTCCTTTAACCACTATATATTTTGGTCAAGAATGTGGGATAATAGGACGGTAAATACCGTCCGATAGGAGATTGTACCATCCTATTATCCCACATTCCTCACCCAATTATATAGTGGTTAAAGGGTGTAATACCGGCTCCTACTGATGAGCCGCCAGTAAGCACGAAACAAATGTGCATGAGATTATATTTTCCGTTCATTCTGCCTTTGGTTTATCCTTCTGGTCCCAACTAAACTAATTTGTTACTAGGTTCGCAACACCTAATACATACTTGCATATATATTAGTTCTCCGCAACAAACAGTATTTAACTGTTATATATCAAAATATATAATCCCATTGACAAAGGCGTTTCGTATTTACCAGGCACTCATCATCATAAGTTTTTGACATGCTACAAACCCACGATAGATTTCGTCAAATATTGCAACACGGTTATTTCACATTAAATGAAAAATGGTTGCATTGGCAGTGATATAAATTATTTAGATCAGGGTTGCAATCATGATAAAATCACCAGTTCCATTATATACGCAAATTTGCAGTATAAACTAAGCACTTTATTATGCAGAATAGGCAGTTCATCTAGTAGTCCAGCTTTGACATTAATGGGAACTCTTCACGTACTGTCCAGAATTTTCCCAGGTTCAGGCCATGTTCGCGGCAAATTCTGGACAGTATGTGAAGAGTTCCCAATAAGGACGAAATTGGTCTACTGGATGAATTGCATTTTCTATATTATGCAATACTTAGTTTATACTGACAAATGTATACACGTAAAAGGACGGGTGTTTATATCATGATCGCAGCTTTGATTTAAATAATTATGACTATATAAAATTGCCAACTAGATGAAACAATTTATTCAATAGGACCAAGCTCTAACGAAGTATATTTCAAAACAGAAACCTGTCTTTTAAACTCAGCATAGGGTCTTGTCGATAATGTGAATCCATAGGAAACCGCGTTCGCCAAACAGATTACAGCTCACAAAGTGCAGCTTCAAAGACCGCTGTTTACGATTAGGCTTCGAGAAAAAGTGCACAGCTGCAAATACATTTACATAGTACAAGATTTGCTAACTTTGCCTTCCCACGTACACAATGGTTTGAACAGCAAATTCATTTTACAGCATATCTACACTGATAATATTGAAAAGTACACCGACACATTTGTGCAATTTTTAAAAATCAAGACTGCGAACTTGAGTTAAAAACTAATCTCAAATTCGCAAAATTTATTTGAATATTTGTTTTCGCCTTCAGCACAAACAATGAATTAGTTTTATAAAATATGTGGATGCAAAATATTTGCGCAACTGACAACCAAAATGCCTAAGAGACCAAACAAACTATTGTAACACAGTTGTAAGCCTACAGCTACTACAAGTACAAGATATTGAAGCCAAACAGATTTAATGTCGAATGAAATCGATATTTGCATTTTGATTTACGATACAAACATACAAAAAGACATGACTGATAACACTATTTCACACAACCGTATATTTAAATGTGAGAATTCGATCTCAGTCATCCGAATTACAATATATATATATATATATATATATATATATATATATATATATATATATATATATATATATATATATATATTGGACACTACTGGCTAAAATTTGGTGATTTTATGTTGACTGTATAAATTAAACATTGAATCAGGTAATGAAGACAATTTATTGAATGGATCTGTCGCCTCAATATCAGAATTTCTCCAAGTAATTTTTACAATTTGCCGCGAGTGGGACCCTAAAACAGGCACAATAGATTTTGGTTCTCTGACTCTATTCATTGTACCATTCCTTTTGCACACTACACACAATTTTAGGCCATACACCAACTTAGGTTTTTGGTTAATTTGTCTTTCAGTTAGAATACATTTGATATCTCTTAAGACCTGATGTTTTAAACTGTCTATTCCCGATCTTCCGTTACACAAAAGACATCATGCTACTTCGGGAAGTTTTAATGAATGCAAGTAAAATAGCAGGATTTAATAGTGTGTATGTTTTCAGTAAGCACTGAATATTGTATAAGAATGAAAATGGTTTGTCCTCATTGAGAAACAAAATTCCATATCTGTGCGTTGTTCAATTTATACTAACAGAATACATACTAACAAAATATGTCATTACACTTTAAAGCCATCTCGCGTACTATGTTTCATGATGTTTGTTCTAGAATTAAAGGTTACGCATGGCTGAATGGAATTTTCTGTCGAAAGCAAAGCCGAATAGGATCCAACTAAACAAGAGAAGAAACAAAAGTTCGAAAATAATTGAAATTGGCTTACAATGCGCGGCTTAGCTGGAGTAGTAAATGAGTTGCAAATCTCTGAGACAAACGCCCCACCCTCCGTGATTCTGCCAGATAATGACGCAGCATTGTAATGTTGAAAGGGCAATTCATCCAGTAATCCAGTTTCGTCAGTATTGAGAACTTATCACATACTGTCCAGAACTTGCAGCGGGCAGGGCTCGAACCTGGTAAAGTCTGCTTCGGAATCATGTGATCGAACCTCTGAGCCAAATTGATTAGATGGAACTTTGGGTTTAATATAAGATTATATATATATATATATATATATATATATATATATATATATATAACTGAAAATTGTGTAATGTGTAGCATGCTGGCTCAGTAGTTAGAGCACCAGATTCCGTAGCAGACATGCCCAGGTTCGGGCCCTGTCCGCGGACACTACGTGATAAGTTCCTAATAAGGACGAAACTGGTCTACTGGATGAATTGCTTTTACTATACTATGCAATGCTTATTTTATACTGACAAATGTATGTACATAATGGGTCAGGTGTTTATATCAAGTTCGCAATCTTGATTAAAGTAATTGTTTTCACCGCCCGCGCAACCAATGTTCGTTTAATTATATAAAATGACAGGAAATTGCCAGTTGTATCATTTGCATATAATGATACTATTAACGATGTCGGAACTTGAATGTGACCATATTAAGGACGTATAAAATAAACTCGAAAACCCTAAATTAATGTTCCACTGTGCGATGTCTTCTGTCATAATTCACCATGATGTCATACTTAATGCGTCATTTATGGCATGTCCAAATTTAACTTTGGTAAATCATATTATAGTGCCATTACTTTTAACTTTTAACAATAAATTTTTTTCGAAATTTACGAAAATCTAATAATTGTTAAATGAAGAAAGACCAACTGCTCACTTCTTATGCAAACGATTGCCGAACGATCCAAGTTCACATGAGAAATTTGATGTGTTTCTATCCACAAGTTTTGAAATTTTCAACTTTGAAATTACTTCATGATTAATGATTGCTGGTTTAATTCTCATCATCCGATTCTTAATACGATGCTTAAACAGTCTGTTGCGAAAATCAAACTTATTCATAGACATTCTTTCACTCCTCTGACAATGATGATTAAGATGACGGCATCTAAAATGCCTTATTTTACCTTTTGATGAAGGTTTTTGTGAATTTAAAAGATGTTTACGAGGAAGACTAAGTTGATTGTAGATAAAATTGTCTTGATTGAGTACACTTTCTGCCTGTTCAAATACACCTTGCTTAGGCTCAAATATCGTAATTTTATTGGTTTGAGCATAATCGGTATTTGCCTGACATCCATGCTTATTGCTCTGACTGTCATTAAATTTTTTAGCTGTTCCAATGCAATTATTCACGAGAGGGTTTATATTTTGAATGTGGTTTGAATAAAGCATATTTTGCCGTGCATCTCTGATAAGCGCACAAGGATCGTCACTTGAACCAGACATCATTGAATGTGGTAAATTGTTCTGTTTGTGACACTTGACATCTGTCTTTTTGTTTTGCTTAACTGAACCAATATCGGACGAAGGTTGACTGTAAAAGTTAGGAACGCATTCAACATGGTGAGCGTCGTTTACTGTGTGTCGTATTTCAGTGCCATATTTCGGCTCGACGATCTTCCGCTCGGAATTTGAATCGCGATCTTCTGCATTTTGTTGATTTCCAAAATGAATCTGAGGAGAAATAGAACAATCTAGGTCTAGAGCAGCTTCGTTAATAGAGGAGGTTTGATGACTAGAAAAATTATTCAGATAATTATGCGTATACTTTATATTGTGAGAACTAGCGGACGATTGCAACTTGCCATGAATCACTTTCATTGCAGATAAAGATTGATTATTTGGCTCAACAACCTCGGAATCTCCATTAATACGATTTAATGGATGACTGGCTGTATCACAGGACATGTATACCGGAATCCGCTGTTTATGATTTAGGAATGTGTCGTCTGGTAGATCTGCAACCGGATTCTTTAACAATCGACTTCGTTCCGTACATAGGGATAGCATTTTTCTTTCATCTTTTTTAGTGGCTGGAGAAGGCTGATCCATAATCAACTCTTGCTGGAGTTTTACAGATGACTGGCGATTTTCGCACTGAGGACGGCGTTGGTAAAGACCTTGGGTAGACTGCCATTCTTGGTTCGGGATAATTGAAGTTCTTGCTGATTGATCACACGGAAATTCTTTGTCAAACTCATTTTCATAATGATTACTTATCAAGCATGCAAGATATTAATGAAAGAAATATACATTTAAAAAAAATAGATTACGAAACTTTAGAAAAATAATAAAAATAACGACTAGTTTTTGTTTTAAATAGCATGAAAATGTTTTAAGCTTCATTACAGTCGTTCCAGTAGCATTATATTGCCCTGTCCGTGGCAAATTCTGGCCAGTACGTGATGAGTTCTCAATAAGGACGAAAACGGTCTACTGGATGAACAGCCCTTTCTACACTATACAATTCTTAGTTTATCCTGACAGATGTACGTACTTAATGGATCTGGTATTTATATCGAGTTCGCAACCTTGATTATAATAAATATATATTTTATGTCACATTTTCGCTCTATACTTACCAGATTTCGTATCAGTTTATTATTCACTAAATCAAAAATTGTTCCTGCTATTACACTCAGAAAAATTAGAAAACCGAGGAAACAAACTATGCAAACTCAGGCAGCAATTCGATCAGGGATGGTATGCGTTGACCAAATCTATGGTTTCCGTCGCACATTCGAGTTGCATCTCCGGTAACAGCAGCCATAAATCAATGTTATTCAGTAATAATCATCCGCTGTCGATTCTATTGCACAAGATGTTATGGAAAGCTAAGTCGAATAGTAGCATCCATGCTAAAGTGGTTCTATTGAATAATGCCTCTTAGAATGACTTATTGACCTGTATTCGCATCATAAATGGTATCTCAGAAACGTTTCCAATTGGCTTCGGCGTCCCACAAGAATGTTCTATTACTTCCTTCTTCTTCAATTATGTAGGCAATACAGTCTTTGCTGGGTCATTGCAACACTGCTTGGAGTAGAGATTGGTGATTGTTCTGGCTCATTTGATCATATTGAATATACTAAAGATTCTGTTCTGTTAGCAGTAAAAGAAGACGAACTATAGATAACCAATTATTGCTCTCATGAAGTGTTGTCTGAAAATAAGTGCATCAGAAACGGCCGTTATGGCCAATATTAAATCGCAGTCTAAAATCCCGTAGAACAGCGCCCTTCTGCTAGTTCACTAAGAATTCCTCGAATTATTATCCATGATGATGTGGGATTGATCTGCGAATACCGTGAGTTCCAGACGAACTAGCATGTCTTCATCTGCCTTTGGCAAATTACACAAACGATTAGAGTATCTCTCGTCAATTTCTTCAGGCCTACAGTCAGGTAAAATTTCTGTCGATCTTTAGGCTAATAATATCAAGAAGTTGACCGAAAATAATTGTTTCTTTTGGACAGCACTATCAATATTTCACAAAATATGATAAACCAATTAATTATAGGAGTTCCAATAATAAGAAAATCCAAATTGACAATACAATTTAACAATAATTGATTGCGCGGATGGTGGTAATAATTCTTTAAATCAAGTTTGCTAGCTTGAAGTAAACGCCAATCCCATTGTATTTAACCAGTCGTCGAACAACATAACGAAACTACCGCCAGCCGCAACGCACTGACGCAATTCGACCTTCCATGATCATCATCAGAGTACAACGGCAAACTGACTGACGAGGAGTGCGCTACGCTTGGCGGTAATTTTGTTATGTTGTTCGACGACTGGTCAAAACCAATGGAGTTGGTGTTTACTTCAAGCTCGCAAATTTGATTTAAAGAATTCTAATTGACATTTTTTACTTATGGCACAAAGGGTATTGAGCTACATTTTAGTGGGAGTGCAGTTTTACTATACACTGCTGTAACATGGGCTTTCAGACGTTTAATCACCATTGAACAATAATTGATTGCGCGGGTGGTGGTAACAATTCTTTTAATCAAGTTTGCTAGCTTGAAGTAAACACCAATCGCATTGTATGTAACCATCCGTCGACAACATAACAAAACTACCTCCAGTCCCACACAGAGTGCGTGCGACTGGCGGTAGTTTTGCTATGTTGTTCGACGACTGGTTACATACAATGCGATTGGTGTTGAATCACCACGTTTGGAGAAGTATAAACCATATAGGCCACCAAAAACGAATAGACAACGTTAATGTACGTATCTGTTTTATGATAGGAAATTTAATTCCACTTATACACATACATACATTTAAAAAATCTTGATTGCCCGTACGGTGGGTTCCGAAAGGCTCTACTCCAATAATGCAAAATAAACCAGGTCTCTCCGCTGTACTTTGTTATTAGCTTGATCTACACAATTTTTTCCCATTAAAGTTTCCTGGTCAATGAGAACACGGCGCTGCAGGTAATTAACCTCATGAATGTTATGAAGTTGCGCAGACACAATGCCAATGAATATAGATAATTATCCCATTTCCATGGATGAAATATTTTAGCTCGACATTGTAAAATAAATGAGATGGAGCCAGATACGCTTTAGTGTGTTTTCCATTATGCTGTGGTTTTACGACAAGGATGATGAAGCATATTAATGCGTGCACATACATCACGGCAACATGATGCGTAGAAGTGTTGATAAACGCTTACAACGAATATGTAAATATACCTGATAAAAAAGTTACTTTTGTTCACCAAATTACCAAATTTATCAATACCTGCTTATCTGCTTATGAAGAAATAACATACAGTATAACGAAAACATGTTTGCAGCGTGGAAATCAGAACAAATAAACGTTGAGTCCAAAATCAATAGGAGTACAACCAAGGCGCTGAAACGCTTGAAAGCCATCAGACCTACTAAATCGCACTATTAACACCGACATTACTCCAACATCAAGTTTAGTTTATTTAACTAAAAAGCATTGACAAAATTTTGTTCAAGGCGTAGTAAATTTACCTTTCTTCTGTGCGTGTGCTTTCACCAGTTCTGCGTTCGAAATTAGGCACCAATAGATCGCAGGACTTCTGTTGGTTGGCAATCAAGAAACGGTGCACGAAAGCATCTCTATGGCGGCGCACGAAATAACGCATGCAGAGAGCAACAAATGCCGCAGAGATAACGAGATTTAAAGGAATTCCAATAACTGCCAAACAGATACTCAGAAAACGACCCAATTGTGTCAATGGTGCAACGCGTCCATATCCTACATTGTGGAGTAAAAGTTGATTAATGTATACCGGATTAATATTTTTGTCAAGATTTTTGAAAATTTTCATCAACATCCGCGCAATCAACGATGAATTATTAGAAATTGACTGGTCACAAATATTTAAAGTTCACACATACATTCAGGTGACACAGCAAGCTCTGTCTACACAGATGTTTTCAAATATAAGTAAGCAACGTATACAGATCAAGAAACATTGAATAAGTAATACTGTAATTAAACGAACATTGGTTGCGCGGGTGGTGATAACTATTATTATAATCAAGGTTGCGGTCTTGATATAAACACCTAACCCATTAATTACTTACATATGTCAGTATAAACTTAGAATTGTATAGTGTAGAAAAGGCAATCATCCAGTAGACCGATTTCGTCCTTATTGAAAACTCATCATGTACTGGCCAGCCCGCGACAAATTCTGGCCAGTACATGATGAGTTCCCAATAAGGACGAAACCGGTCTACTGGATGATTGCCTTTTCTACACTATACAATTCTAAGTTTATACTGACATATGTAAGTAATTAATGGGTTAGGTGCTTATATCAAGACCGCAACCTTGATTATAATAATAAATAATACTGTAAGACGAGTTTGCGAGCTTTCAATAAACACCAATACAATTGTACTATATATATATATATATATATATATATATATATATATATATATATACTGTTTCACCCATTAGATATAAAGAACGAATAATGAATACAAAAAAGCAAATTCCAGAAAACGCGCGTTTATGTCGACCTCAGGCATCATTTATCACAATTCATGCGCAAATTTTGCAAATATCTAGTTTATGGATAGTCAGTGACGACTGAAATGAGTAATAATATAAAAGTTTATCTCACAACCAAAATATCAATGATAAACAATTGACACAATGTAACGAGCCTGGGTTAGTAGGTCAACCGTGCAATGTCAATTTCTGACCACAAATAAAGAAGAACACATTATTTGGCACTTTCGTATCTCTACATTGTATAACACGATAAAATTATTGCATCGATGAAGCGCTCTAAAAATTAACCTATTGATGAAAAGACTGACAGCATTTATAAACATAAACTATTCTCAACAACTGACTCATGCTTAGCTAACAGATAATTTTGATTTGTATTTTTATTTTTTAATTGAAAACGACTAAAATTTTATAATTAAATATGTCATGTCGTTGTGTCCAAATAAGTTGAAAAAACACCGGCAGTTACACTAAGCAAACACTCATTCTACTTCTTCAGCCTTTATGGTCCAAACGGGTTCATGATCAAATCTCAGACTGTGTTTCATTTGGCTTTTAATAACTCGACGAAGTCTAATATAAGCCGAACAAGCGGAGTTTGACACGCAGATTTGAAAATATCCTCAGACATTTCAGAGACTCAATGACTAACTTGATGGAAACCTGAAATGCCACACGCATTCTTAAGTGTAGTGGGTAAACGAAGTTTCTATCTTAGTCTACAGTACGCTTAGATTTTAATCATCAAATCCGGCTAACATTGATTTTTTTTAAATCTACGGCTATCTAGTGCCGTAAATAAGTTCGGAATCAGGTCATTGAAACCTACAGATTTGTGATGTTTAAATGTTAAGAATGAATTCAGTTTTTATAACTCTGCAAATTATTCAGAATAAGCGTTCTCCATTGCTGAGATGAGCATACTTCCAAGAATCGCGACTAAAGATTTCATCAGTTAAAAGATTATTCGTTTTATAATTTTTGTTCTGAATGATAATATTCTCGGACCCGCAGGGGAAACATGTTCAAATAAACTAAGGCTGTTACATGTTGCTAACGCTCTTTTCATCTCTTTAGCTTCTGTAACGCAGAACGATTCAAGATCAGTTATTATGTTCTGCATAATTTGCCGCCCTATAGTGCTACGCGTATTACTACAAGTCGGGCTTACAGAAAGTTATCGAAGATCTAAGGAACGATTTTACAGTAGCACCTGGACTGTGCAAATTAAACTTCATATTTGTGCACAATATTACCTGATCTGCGTTTTAACTAACGCAGCTTTCATTATTCCAGTAATTTTCTTTTGCCAATATATTTCGGCCTAACTTACCGTAGGCCGAAATATATTGGCAAAAGAAAATTACTGGAAAAATACTTTACTTTACTTTACTGCGGCTGACTCCTTTTGGAGGATAAGCCGGCTCCAATTTCATGGAGTTTCTTGGGAATTTTGGTACAAGTGGTGTCCCCTCACCACTCGGCTTTTTAATCGAGGACGCACCTCTAGCCTTTGTACATCCAAGCGCAGTCTGCAAGACAGCAGTAAGTTGCATGGTTGCCGGTGGCTGTTGAGAGCTCATTCGCCATTCGGAAGTACGGGGTACTGTCCAGGAGTCCATGTAATCCTGTGGCTGTTGAACCCTTTTGTGGCGGGGAACACACGCCGAGTCATGGTGCCGTTGTCGGGCTCATGTGGTATTTTATAGGAGATCCGATTGCCGGTCGGAAATCCACCACGCCCTGGTGACACCACCGCCATAGCCCCGTTAGCCCATGTACGATCGGCCATCGAGACATGGTTGACACCGTCGTACCACGTTGAGGAGGGGATGGACTTTACGACGGACTGGAACAATGAAAGCTGCATTAGTCAAAACGCAGATCAGGTAATTTCAATTAATCCAGGTACGCAACAAAAAAGAACTTCCTTCAAGAAACATTTAACATGGAACTATAGCAGCAACGCCGTTAAATGCTATAATAAATATACACTAGTGAGACAACAACTCGTGAGGCAAGTGTTAAATATTTCCTCTTTTGTGCACAATATGTTAGAATTTTCAAAATCAAGACCAGTTAACTTTAGTATTAGAAAATCTTCACACTTTTGCAAAAAGGGCAGCCGTTTGAGTTTGCTAGCATTTATTCGCTTCCCGATGAATGGATGAGCGCATGGTGCGAGTTGGCATAAGTGTTGCAAAACAAACGACAGTCCCAGATTCAACCACGCCATTTGAAATTTACTGCTCTATAACAACTATGCGGTCACAACTGTCAGCGATCAGACGCCTTGGGGTGCAACACGCTACATTTCTTCTAAAGCTTGTGCGATTCCAGCATAGACTAAGTTGCACGCAGCATTATCATTTTTAATTAAACTTAAGTATTATCCGCAACACAAATGCAATTCTGCCTCAATTCAGCGTCAAACTAGTCAAACAAAATCATTCATAACTAAGATTGCATCTGAGTGTCTCGCTCAGCTTTACAGAGAACATAGTTCGAGGTAGGAAGCCTCCTATTTGTCTATTGATTAATGTTTTTAGCATTGATTTTAGTAGTCGTATTTAAGCCTTCCAAACACGGACGTTTGGTTACACGGAGAAATTAAGCTAAAAAAGTCTCAACTTGTGTGCATAGGACAACGTCGACTTTAAATTATTCGGCTTGAAAAGTGTCCTTGGTACCAGACATGTGCAATAAATTATTCGTAGATAAATGTTTTGTGCACATTTTCGTAATTTTCTTAATATCCTGGATTCTTGTTCTGGATACGCAGCTGTATTACTACTGAATCGATACGATTTATGCACCAAATAATTCTCCTGAAAATTTTTGCATATTCGCATTATAAATGCGATGACGAGAAAGCCTAAAATAGGTTTAATGAATATTGGTTTATTTAAACTATTATTTAATATATGGATATAGGAAAATAGGCTCAGTAATTTGATCAACATCCAGATTATTCAATACCCTATTAGTAATTCCGCACATAGTAGCACGTTAATTCAAAATGAAAGAGAAATATATACTGTAATCATCATGAATAAAGGATGAAACCTCGTGTGCACACTCGTTAAGAGTATACCGGTAACTCATCAGTAGAAGACGGCACTAAACCCAAAACCCAATATCCATTTGGCTAAATAATGTGGAACAGTTTGAATGTGAAACCTCCTAAACGCATGTGTATTCAAGCAGTAGTGGAGTTAACTTCATATGAGATCATTGGTAATGCGACTTTAAAGCCAACTCATTATATTTAACACTTATCAAACAAGTTAATGGTAACAGCAATATGGTTTTAGAAATAGATATAATTTCAATAAATGTAAGAAAAACAACTAAGCGCATATTCATAATGTTTAAACAAAAATCATTTTCAAGAGATATGAAATTTGCATATAAATGAAACGGAACTACCAATTTAAAACATTTGTTTAGTTTAGTGCACGTCACGTAGTGAAGCACCACTACGTTACTCTGGCAGATGACTGAACTGACCTATGCAGCTAGTCAGGCTCGATCGATCTGGTTGTGATCAGCCTGTGCGGTAACAAAAAATTTGCTTTTGGTTCGGAGCATGGAGGCCGTTACGATATTTAGTTATAGCATTACATTTGTAAATATTTTCATAAATAAAATGTAACCTACTTCACCTAAAGGTTTCCTTTTTGATATAATAATAGTGATTATTAATTTTGACTGCTTTTTAGTTATGATTAATATCAACATATTCTGTCAGTTAATTTTTTGCACTACAGAAAATAAATAAATAATAGTAGCCTCTTTCTCTTTTAAATTTCATTGCAGAATTCCAGCTTCATATTTTCCAATGCCGCGTTTTGCGTACACGGGTTGTAGCTTTGCACCAACAGTTTCACAAAGATCCGATTGATCACAATTTCCATTTCCTTTTTGTCTTCGATCGGGCTGAGTTTGTATTCGTCCCAATGTGATAGAACCGCATTTCCATTGGGACGAATAAAATTAGCCTCTTTGTTTGATACACTTTATCCGCGTCCACTGTTTTCGCAAAAATATTCCAAGTCCTTTTGTTATCGGTAAACAAATGACACAAGAAAATTTCCAGAATTGGAAGCTTACTATAGTAAATGATTAAGAACGTTGAAGGAAAAATGAACGATCTCTTAATTTATTATACGATCATTTCAAAATTTGATCATTTTTTATAGTTATCATACTGTATCAATTATCTTACCCCCTCATAGAGTATAGTACTTATTAATGAATCTTTATGTTAAATATCATCATGTTATAAGGCTACTCTGATTTTCCTCTCAGTAGATTTTTTAAATACTCTCTACTTAACGCGCTCATTAATTTAAATATTTTGCCTTAATCAGGCTTCTTATTTGACAAGCTGTTGATTATTTCTTTAAATCAAGTTTGCGAGCTTGAAGAAAACACCAATCCCATTGTATTTAACCAGTCATCGAACAAGATAACAAAATACCACCAGCCGCAACACACTGATGCGTTTCGACCTTCCATGATCATCATCAGAGTACGACGGCAAACTGACTATCGAAGATAAAACCGAACTGAATTTATATGGAAATCAAACTTAGATATGCGATTCTCACCCTAGCAGTCTCGCATACATTGAACTTGACTGGAAATGTCGGCTGCACAATTTCTATGCAGTCACGAACATTAACTGTTTGCAGCTACACACACACACACACACATATATATATATATATATATATATATATATATATATATATATATATATATATAGTATATGGACAATACATTTAAACAATAATTGATTGCGAGCTTGAAGTAAACACCAACCCCATTGTATTTAACCAGTCAACGAACAACATAACAAAACTAACGCCAGCCGCAACGCAGTGACGCGTTTCGACCTTCCATGATCATCATCAGAGTACGACGGAAAACTGACTATTGAGGAACAAACCGCATTGAATATATACGGAAATAAAATTTAGATATGGGGCTCTCACCTCAAGCACTCTCGTATACATTGAACTTGATTGGAAATGTCAGCTGCACAATTTCTATGCAGTCACGAGCATTAACTGTTTTCAGCTTTCGCCACATATACATATATAGGCAACACAATTTAACAATAATTGATTGCGGCAGGATAGCTCAGTGGTTAGAGCACCAGATTCCGAAGCAGACGTGCCCAGGTTCGTATCCTGTCCGCGGCAAATTCTGGCCAGTACTTGATGAGTTCCCAATAAGGACGAAACCGGTCTACTGGATGAATTGCCTTTTCTACACTGTACAATTCTTAGTTTATACTGGCATATGTAAGTAATTAATGGGTCAGGTGTTTATATCAAGACCGCAACCTTGATTATAATAATTGATTGCGCGGTTGATGGTAACAATTCTTTAAATCAAGTTTGCGATCTTGAAGTAAACACCGATCCCATTGTATTTAACCAGTCAACGAACAAAATAAAAAAGCGTTGCGGCTGGCGGTAGTTTTGTTATGTTGTTCGACGACTGGTTAAATACAATAGGATTGGTGTTTACTTCAAGCTGGAAACCTTGATTTAAAGAATTGATACCAACACCCGTGCAACCATTTATTTTTAAATTGTCTTAATTATTTCCTCTGACAGGATATTGTGATGGATGTATTTACATTACTTTACCCCTTTGTGACTAGTGATGTTACCCTGAAATACATCATTTACCAAAGTTAAAGTAAAATAATTTCGTTAACGCGTGCAAAGAGGAATTCCTCTCAAATCGTGGAGTTTTGCTTAAATGAACGTAAACGCGCATTTAATTATATTTAACCGAACACTTCAGAGTTAAAAACGTGTACACACATATTTACATGCATGCATAAACACATACATAAAAGCCCAAAAATGAAGATCGCATATCCAGTGAAATTACAGTTAAATACTGTTTGTTGCGAAGAGCTAATATATATGCAATATGTATTAGGTTTAGCGAACCTAGTAACAAATTAGTTCAGTTGTGACCAAAGGCAGCCGGTATTACGCCCTTTAACCACTATATATTTGGTAGAAGAATGTGGAATAATAGGACGGTACAATCTCCTAGACGAATGTGTAAACCTGTAATAGTGAAGCTAACATAATCTAAAGTGAACGACAATGCGACTTCAATGCTAACTCACACTATATAATATATATACCGAGTCTGTAAAGGATACTAACACTATGGCTATTGTGTTAGTAACTGATACCTTTTTTTGAAATCGATGAGTACCGGATACTAACACTATGGTTTCCGAGTCGGTACATGATACCAACCTGATGGATATAAATTTATGCTAAGGTTCACCCAAATTGAGCATTACAACAATTTCCGAACACCTGCTACTCCAGTTAAACCATACACTCTGGCCTTCATCGATATCAGTTATCACATTTCGCGGTAAGCAAGACATCATTCAATTCAATATATTACAGTTAAATACTGTTTGTTGCGAAGAACTAATATATATGCAAGTATGTATTAGGTTTTGCGAACCTAGTATCAAATTAGTTCAGTTGTGACCAGAAGGATAAACCAAAGGCAGCATGAACGGAAAGTATAATCTCATGCACATTCGTTTCGTGCTTACTGGCGACTCATCAGTAGGAGCCGGTATTACGCCCTTTAACCACTATATATTTGGTAGAAGAATGTGGAATAATGGGACGGTACACATCATGACTTTTCCAAATATTTCGATATCCATGTACGCATATCTTTTTCAATGGAACGTATATCACACACTAAGTTGTCAAGTGGAAATATTAGTTTAAACTGCCCCAGTTAAACTTGGTGTTAGATCTCTTAAGCATAACTTGTTTTTTTGAAAAAAATGCTAGGAGAGTTTATGTCAAATTGGTTTGTACCATGAGCTTACCGTTGATAAAGAGATTAGGAAGAATATTACGAAATATCCGCAATGAAAATTTGACACAGGACGTACCAACTTTGCTTCGCACAACAAGAAATAGGTAATTAATTAATTCCCTGTCGTAAAAAACAGTTAATCAATGAATATTGTTCATTAAGCAGCTGATAATTGTGTGTTTTTAAATGCTAACGTTTTGCTTTCTAATATAATGATGAAGCTATCATCACCAACAGCAATAGAGCGGCATTTCCAGCTGATACTTCACTGTCGCATAACCATTAGAAAATGAAAAATAATGAAATACAAATTATGCAACTTGAAAGAATCAAATTTTAAAAAGTGATGGACCTTGTCTAGATGGAAAAGCCCATCTTAAAACACGGAAACTACGCCACATATTTTTCTAAATGACACACAAACTATACAATAAGCAATTGCTAATTGCGCGGAAGGTGATAATAACCACTTAAATCTAGCTTGAGAGCTAGATACGAACACTAATTGCATAGTATAGCCAAATTATCGTCAGTCAGGCATATTGATGCATTTAAACCATGATCATCACCAGCACACGTAGGTAAACTGACAGGCAAGAATAAAACCGCGATGTATTGATAAGAATGGAAAAAATAGAGATGCGGCTCTCGCCCCTAGTAATATCACATACGTTCTATTTGACTGGAAATGTCGACCGCACGCATTTTATGCGGCCACGAATATTTAACTTTTGAAGATTTGGCTACATGTATATAAATTAAACAATTAACGATCACTGATTACGCGGGAGGTAATGGCAACTCTTCAAATTAAGCTTAGAAGATAGATATAAACACCAATCATACTGTATTTCACGAGTTACAATCTGAGCTAAACTAACGTCAGTCAAACGTAATGACGCGTTTCGATCTTCCATGTTCATCGTCGGAGCACGACGGAAAACTGACTAACGAGGATCAGACCGCAATGCTTACGTTTGGAATGCAAAATTTGATATGCGGCTCTCACCTATTGTAGTCTTGCAAATGTCGGCTGTACAATTTCGTTGCAGTCACGAACATTAAATTTTTGCAGCTTTCACCACACATATACAGGAAATGCAATTAAATCATCATTGATAGCGCGGGTTGTGGTAACAATTCTTTAAATCATGTTTGCGAGCTTGAAGTAAACACCAATCCAATTGTATTAAACCGGTCGTCGACCAACATAAATACAATGGGATTAGTGTTTAATTCAAGCTCGCAAACTTTATTTACAGAATTGTTACCACCACCCGCGCAATCATATAATTGCTATATTTAAGTGAAAGCAAGTTTTACTCTCATTAATTCTTATTCGGCTTGGTTATCCTTTAACAGATAAAGCTAATTCACATTTTGTTTCTTATTGTTATTATTCCGGTAAGCGTTTAGGATATACAACTCTGTCGTTTTAATCTAGAAACAATACTTTTATAAAGGGCATTTCACCCGCCCACACTTTCTTCTAATCGATTTTATCTGGTGTGTTTTATGAAAATTTTCATGACGACGTCAGTTTGCAATCCTCGGATCAAGAATAAGTGTAGAACAGATGTCAGACACCAAAAGCAACATCGTAAAGATAACTGTATTATGTAAAATAGATTTTGCAAAGTTATTGAATAGAATTAATTAACAAGCATGAAATCAACAGTATATTTTCTCGAGCAGAATTGAAAAATATATGCAGAGAAAAAGCTATCACTCGTGTCTCAAGATTGTTCCACTTAGGTCAAAATCCACTCCAGATAAACATAGAAATGCCTTTAAACAGTGTCTCAAAAACAAGATAAATTTTAGACATCGAACGCGAATACAAACACACAAACATGGTGGCGAAATAAATTAGTGAAGAGCAGTTTAATGGCGTTCAAATAAAGACACTTTACAGAGTAAATTTGAAAGAATTTTATTGCTCGATGAATTGTTAAACGTTGAACAATTCCAATCATCCACAAAGTTATCTTAAAAAAGAAGCAATATGTTAAAAAGCACAGAAAATTAAATTTTGCTATACTTCAAAGAAAATCTAGCCTATGCAAAAACTCTAGAATAAAAAATGACTATATAATTGCAGTTTAAAATATTTGGTTTTCAAAGAACCACCAAAACATATGGTTTTAGGTTGCCAGTCGCCAAAATTTTCCTTCAGCAGCCAAAACTTGCCACACATTTCCGACATGGTTGTTTACATTTTAGCTCTACTAAGTTTCCATGAATCATTAACTGAGCAGTAGAAAAAACTCCAGATTGAGATGAAATAAGCTGGCTGTCTTCTATTAGCGCAGGCGAAGTTAAGGTTAAAATTGCCGGCACCAAGTAATTACACTTGACTAGATTTTGCTTTAATTTGACCTATATCCTTGCCCAAATTATCAAAAAGGTCCGATTAGCCCGCCTACATAAAATATGTTGTGGATATAGAAGAATGAAGTAAAATATTTTATTTTACTTATGTCAACATAGACTCAATAAATTTATTGTCATCGTCGGTTTAATAAAAACTCCATTTATAAAATCATGCAAACGAGATGGGTAGTCTTCAAATGATACTTTGCATATTTTAAGATAGGGGATAAGTTAAACCATTGCGACAGATTCGAAATGCAATAACGTCTTGTTTTACAAAATCATTCACAGATTGTAGCAAAGAAAATTAGTAGTCCGGTCTAAAAGTTAATTATATAGGATTTTATAATTATAATTATATATATATATATATATATATATAGATATAATATATATATATATATATATATATATATATATATATTCATCGCGTTTGCGATAGTTTAGTTTTTCTTAGCATAAAATTTGTCTGAGAAAAGCTGCAAATCCTTTCTTCGGACAGATGTTATTTTTATTATCGATTAGATTTCTGGTGCGTAGCTAATCAGAAGGAAGTAAACGCAGGATTTAACGTCAGATGCACTTCAAATTGTGTTGACTAATAAGGAAATACTTACGGATTGAGCTTTTTACCAAAGTGCAAGTCTTTAATGTTGCTTTGTACATTTACAATAACCAGATATTCTGTCTTTCTGCTTGTGCTTTTGCTCATATAACATTCGGTATAATTTCTAATGACACAAATTGATGCACCAGATGAAAAAATGCCTTGCGTCTATCGATTAACGATTTTCGTACACATTCATCAAGTAGGGAACCAAGAAAGGAAAATAATTTCCTCAAACTCCATACATTCATACAATCGTAGATACATATATGGATTTATGTATACCATTATTACTAATGGCTTTTGTGCCGATGTGCATGATGATAATGAGACATGTATGCATACATAAATACATAAATACATACATACATACATACATACATACATACATACATATGTACATACATACGTACATACATAAATGCAAAAATAAATGGATACATTTATATATGAAAACATTTTTCAGTATAAACTAAACATTGTTATAGTGTAGAAAAGGAAATCCATCCAGAAGACCAGCTTCGACTTTATTGGGAACGCTTAACATACTGCCCAGAATTTTCAGAGAACAGGGCGCATACCTGGTCACGTCTGCTTCGGAAACTGTTGCTCTGATCACTGTGCTACCCTGACGCACATTACACACAAGTTTCAGTAATATAATAATTGTTTCTTGGTAAAAATTTCCTAAAGTGAAGCCTGTTTGGCAAATATTAATAGAGTTAACTTCATATTCTTCGCCAATATGATTTCATAACCAAATTATTATATATCATATATACCGAGCAACACTATGGATTCCGAGTGGCAAAATCGTACCAACACGATGGATTTCAAATTATGCTACATTTCACCAAAATTATGAATTGCAGCTACTACTGAACACCTGTTACTCCAGTAAATCCATACATTCCGGTTTTGATCGATATCGGTAATTAAATTTCGCGATAATCATGGCATCATTAAATTAAATGTATAACAGCTAGATACTGTTTGTGGCTGAAAACTAATAAAAACGCAATTGTGTATTAATTGTTGCGTACCTAGTAACATATTATCTAAAGTATGACAAGAAGAATAAACCAAGTTCAGCATGAAAGAATGGTATAATCTCATGCTCACACGCATTTCTTGCCCATCATGCATTTTGGTAAGGAATATGGGACAATTGGGAGATACAATCTCCTAGATGAATGTGTATACCAGCAGTAGTAGAATTAACGCATATTATCTTCAACAATGCGACTTGAATGTGAGCTCCCTATATAAAGATATACTGAGCCTATAAAGAGTACCAACACTATGGTTGCCTAGTCGGCATATGTAACTGGTCCAATGTCCTTTACTCAACAGAAACGGGCTATCCAACGGCAGTTCACAGTTCTAGCATAACTATGAATGTGGTGTAACATCGCTAATGTAATACTGCATATGTTAAAGAGGACGTGTAAAGATGAGTCGCATTTTACTTGAAGAATTAAACGTTTAGAGATTACATTACTTTATCAAAAATGTATAATGGATTTGGAACGAAAATTTTACAGTAAGCACAAAACCCATACGGAAATCAGATTCCAACACTTTCATTTCGACTTTGTCACCAATTATAAATTTACTATGTACTAACTTGCTGCATAAAACGTTATACCTGATAAATGCTCTTTAAAACAAGAAATATATGATTATTAAAACATAAAAATAACTCGTCTAGGAAAGAACGAAATTTAAATACTTAAAATGCATCACCTTTTTGAAGAGATCTTTGTCCTCAATGTATTTGAATACCATTATTGCAGCATTCAGCTTCACCTCGGTCTCAGATTCTGAAAGATTTTTTGCAGATTTTCGTAGCAATGAATCCATGTAACGGCACACCAGTTCCGCTGGCCGGAAAGTAACTAACGTGTTCGAGCGCCTGCAATATCAACACATGAGTTAAAGAGTGTGACAACAAAAAGATTACGAGCAGAAAAGCAAAAAACGGTCAGAAAAAGTATTCTTACTTTATAGGAATAGCATAACCAAAGATGGATCAGTGGTCAGTTTTGAGCATTCCGCGATTCCCTTACGCTCCAATAACGAACCAGAGACACCGGGAAGCATTTCATGGTAACCGTTTGACCAGTTAATCTTACCATAGATTATTCATTTTTAGGCGTGAATCTATAAATTAGTCACTTCTCCCGAAGTAATTATTTTATACTCCCATGGAGGGATAGACAAGTTTCACAGACTTAATCCTGAATTTATTTGGCAATATTTTCCAAGATGTTCTACCATTAATGCTCAATATTTTCATCAAGGTTGCACCTCTAGTCTTTAGAAAGTCAGGTGTGATAGGCATATCAGCAGATCATTACTTTTGCCTCGAGATTTTCCACTAAAAATTGTGCTACTTGTAAGCTATTCCCGCCGGGCAATGGAGGTTTCACATGAAAAGATTTCCTTCCATTAAACGGTCTTTCTGACGAAACTAACAAGGAATATTCGTTACAGGCATTTTCATAGGTTGAACCAACGAACACTGTTATCGCTTTTCTGTTGCCATGCGTTGGCAAAGAGCCGAGATTTTGTCGGAAATGACTTTTGGAGGCATACAGTAGAAATCTTTATAACGCCAGGTGATTAATCATCGGACAAACAAATTCTGGAACCTGTCACAGATTTTCTCCAATTCATCTGCCACTTGGTTAATTAGGGTACAGTGTGACGTGATATAGCAACAGATATCGCGAATGATAGAATTCGACTACACGACTAATGATCTACCTCTTCTGTGGTTCCAGCTATATATTCGAGTTGCCCACGAAGCCTCGTAAGAAGTATGAAAATGGTCTTATTACCAGTGCTCCAACCAACGCAATTTGTATACCCTAACAAGAGGTAATAAAGATGGAACGTCAAAATGACTTAATGAAACTGGTCCGTTCGAGAATTTTGCTCTTGAGTAATGCCTCATAAAGCTCACCTAGATGTGACCTAAATCAAATTGAGGGAACACATTGATTAATAATAAGATAAACGAAACCATCTGTTTCGGAAATAGTCGTCTTGGCTAGGGGACAATTACCTGATACGGGCATTATATATTTTAATAATCATTAATTAGTAATAGCATTTGATTCTGTTTGTTCGCCATTATTATATTTTATTCAAAAGTTGACCTCATTATTTACATTTGATTATAGGAATACATAGTCTTTTGAAATGCGAGCTTTAATAAAATTCATTGTACCCTTCCTATATGCAAAAAGAAAAAGAAATTTTATCAGATATAAGAAAAGTTTCTTTCGCATAGTCTCCTCAAATATCTACTAATGAACATATCTTTATATATAAATAGGAAAGCTAGAAATATGTGAACATAGAGAGAGTGTGAAAAACGGAAACCAATCAATTGCGTGCGTCACATCCAGTTCAAGTTTATTATCGGTATATTTGTCAAAAGAGCACAGTACATATTATGTCCGATATCTATTGTTTTTATTTCTTTTGATTATTTTTATTTACAATGTAACGATTTGCACTTTCAAAAAGTTAAATACTGTTTGTGGCGGAGAACTAATATATATGCAAGTATTTATTAGGTGTTGCGAACCTAGTAACAAATTAGTAAGCACGAAACGAATGTGCATGAGATTATACTTTCCGTTCATGCTGTCTTTGGTTTATCCTTCTGGTCATAATTGAACTAATTTGTTACCAGTTTCGCAACACCTAATACATACTTTATTAGCACATTCAATAGACTAAAATAAACAACTAGTAATTGCCTTTAATAGGATGGAGTGAGTCAAACGTTCTATATTCAAAGAAAAAGCATCTCATCATAAATTAAATAATAAGATAACTCTCTACACGAAGTAAGAAATATGCAACCATTAGCTGCAGAATATGTAGTGGTGCACCTAGACAGAGCTGAATGTTTGGCTTAATCAGCATTATGGTAGTATAGCCAAATAGCGCTTACTGCTTGGTCTATCATCGTCATCAAATTTATTAATTGGTAAAAGTATATAAAATGTAACAGTATCAAATAGACCTATTTTTTGTGACATATATTCTACATAGACTCTTCCACCTATTTCAAAAAAATTAATTCATTAAGACTACGCGCATGGCATAGAGCCGAGTTACGCTAGAACATATGCTTAGTTATGTTTCTTGTTTGAATTTCCAGGACTAGTAAATTCATATTATACGTACTTTTATATATATCGTTCTTTCTATTTAACAAAAATAATTCATAAATTAGGTTAGACCACACGTGGCCGTAGTAACAGCCTAGCACGCCCACTGCGAACATGCACAGTTTATTAAGAAGTATTTTTTGCAAGTGTTATATGCTTAGGCCATATTTCAAACAGCTTTGACCACAATAAAAGTGTTTATTGAAATTAGCCCAGTCTGTAAACAGAAACATATTGCGCTATAATCGTAACATAAGTGAAAACGCCTGAGAAATAAATGAAGAATATAATCCACGTACTCAGAGCTTGGAAGATTCAAAGATGAGACTCTTTCATTAAGAGCAACACTAAAAGCACTGTTCATATGCGTTTTAAAGGCCGGACTGTCAGAAAAAACTTCGGAGATGAAATTAACGAAGCGATTGCGCAATCCAGCAACTGTTTCCACAAATTGAGTAGGTGCCTGCATTGAATAAATCTACAAAATATATTGTAAAATCCATCAAAATTATTATAACCCAAAAGTTGGCACTTTATGTATCGATTTCCGAGTAAAAATCCTAAAAAATGATGTTCAACCTTTTGTTTAACAGTATAATTTTACGAATAATAACTTGAAAAAAATTATGTAACTATACTGATTCTGTTCTAAAATGTGGCTTGCCAACTAAAACCATGTGAAACGAGGATGGCAGTTTAATTGGAGGCTGGATAAAAAACTGGAGTCAGCATGTTCTCACTTGAAAATAACTACCTGTCACGATACCAATATTTGCCGAAAAATTCGAACGTGTATCGCTTCCCAAACCTGTATAAGCGATGGCAACTAAAGCCAATCGCCCCTCACTTTCCAGAAACATAACTGGGTAGCAGCAAAAAGGTTGATTTGCAAATATTTTATTCAGTGATAACAGCAATTGACACGTGGTCCCCGAGGAGATTTAAGAGCATACAAAATATCATATTAAGGCTGTTGTTTGGAAACCTCAGTGAGGCTGAACACTTCAATTTTACAACAGATCCTAAGTGGAGAAAAATGTTTAAAATAGGTATTGCAATTTTATTTAACACAGACTCAGATTTCAGACGTGAAAATATATGAACGTTTCTTCAGTACAGCTATTAGAAATTTTAGGTTTATTCGTATTCAGTTTTCTCCTCCGTCTTTACTCCGAGGAGCAAAAAACCTCGGAAAATTACGCATCTAAGACTATCTGAGTAGGGTGGACGAAATGGCACCAATGCCCAACGCCGAAGAAATCATAAAAAGCTTAGAAATACCGCAACAATAGCGGACGATAAACGAATATCTAGAACAGCATACTTCAAGAAGCAGAAATAATTTGGTAGGAACGCCGTCTTTATGCCTGGCTTTCAACTGAAATATGCACGCCACACAGAGCCCAATACGAGCGAGTAGTTCATAAAAGTAATGACTATACGCCGATGATTTAACGGAGTCAAAGTATTCGATCTGTGCATTCCATTCCTATTCATGCCCAATCTGTGCGTGTCTGCTTCACTTAACCATAGAAATTTCCGGCCCAGCGGCCCTTGTTAATCGGCTCGGCATTGGTAGTATATAGATTGTCGAGTCTGATAGGATACCGCCATCATGTCATTTCATACAAAGCCCCGAGTTTATCATTACAACGTATTGTTGAATGGATAATAATGAAATGAGAGCTTATAAAAAATTTACATTGGCGCCTGGACAAATGGTATTCGTCAACCGTGGAGAAGGAAACTGAAACATAATGTTCCATCTAGAAATTAGTGACCTAGTTTCCTTTTATAGCCAACATACATTCATCAATAATAAAACCAATAATGATGCTCCGGGTGCATCAGCCGCCCATAAGATGAGTTTTACATGGTTGTTAGGCGAAGTCAGCTTATCGCAGACAACTACATTTTCAAATCACCATCTTCCCTTTCACTTCCTTCCACTTCACAGTTTACGTTAATATAGAAGCAATATCGAAAATAGTCACCATTCATTATGTAATGTTCACATGTCGGCGCCAAGACCCCGGATAATTCTTTGCTCATATATATATATATATATATATATATATATATATATATATATATATATATATATATATATATATATATATCTTTACCAGTTTCACCATACTATTAAAAATATGCAAACAACATTTACTACATGAATAAAATTCATTAATAAATCTTATTTACCAGTATATACAAACTATTATTCTCGATTCATAGTATATTCATTCATCCAATCAACTGTACATTTGTCAAACTAATCCCCCTTCTGATATGCTGTCTTACTTTATGCAATTTAGACCATTCCTTTGCGTAACGTCATTTGCGTGTAATCACTTCATTGCAATTGCATCATAATCATTTCCAGCCACAAAAGTCAAGGACTAATGTTTCACTGCCATATAACCATAAGGAGTGAAAAAATATGTATAAGTGAATTTAGATAAATTATTATTGAGATTTACGAGAGAGGGAGAGGGGTAGAGAGAGAAGGAAAACCTTGCTACTATGAGTAAATTTATCAGGATAACTCACAGAAATGAGGCAAACTAAACCTCTCCACAACACCATTATGGCCAAGTTAGCATTCGGGCAAGGCGACATCAGCAACACAGCTTCCTTGCGGATTTCACCGTATCACGTCATAAACAAACCGAACCTCGCAGCTAACTTTGCCCTACTAAGAAAAGAAAGTTACGAAGATGATTCTACTATACATCTGCAACAAGATCGCCACTGAGCTCGATTCGCTGCCATATCGCTAAGGGTTTCTAACCAAGAACTGTGATGTGCACGAGGACCCCATCCCGGCAGACGAGTGGATCCTATACTACCCAATTTGGATGTAAGTGACTTTAATTGTTTCTGCCATGTCAAAATCTGCCCACCTTGTTTCTTACGCCAATTTGGTGCTGGATGAGAGAACAGAGCTCTATTGGGCAATCGGAATGAGGGCATACGCAAAACGTGACCGAGCCAACGAAGTTGATGGAGCCTTATTTGCTTTTCTAAAGACGAGCACTTATTATCAGATCCAAAAGTACGTCTACGGATGTCAACGTTATTTATTCGTTGTTGGTAACCAACATGTGCTATACTTCTCAAACAACGATGATCGAATGCCTGTAAGCGTCTCAGATCATCAACTCTAAGAGGCCAAGTTTCACTAGCGTATAGTAAGACCGCGCGTACAGATGCATTGTAAACACGACCTTTAAGGCAAAGTGAAATATTCGCGTTTCTCCATAAATGACGAAGGTTCGAGAAAGCTACTCTAGCTTTCGCGATCCGTATTCTCACCTCGTCGGACATATTGCCTACGTTATTGATAGAGCTCCCAAGATATGTAAACCTGTCGACTATGTCAAGATCTTCATTCTGCAGTCGCAACGTTGGAGTGAGTGGTGGGTGATCCTGTAACAGTATCTTACATTTAGAGGGTGCGAATTTCATACCGAAAGACGGAACAACGTTTGCTAATCTATTTAAGGTGGTCTGGGCAGCATGCTGATTGTCGAATAATAGTACGATATCGTCCGCATAGTCAAGATCGACTAGTTTATCTCCCGGGAGAACTTCAACTCCAGCGTCCTGAATGTGTGAGAGAGTGTTGTTCATAATAGCATCGATTACAAAATTTAAACAAAAATGGGGAAAGTGGACAACCTTGACGAACACCACTGCTGGTTGTAAAGTTATGCGTTAATTCGTTGTAAACCTTAACGCGACCGGAAGTATTTGTGTAGAGAGCCCGTATAATATTAACAAATTTAGTGGGCACACCGCTTTTCGACAAGATATGGAATAAAACATTGCGATCCACCGAATCAAATGCACCCTTGAAGTCTAGAAAGACGACTATTGTGGGACGGTGATATAAATGTCTCTGTTCGAGAACTTGCCTTAACGTAAAAATATTATCTATACAACCTCGTCCTGCGCGGAATCCGGCCTGTTCTTCTCTTGTTTGTGATTCACGTGAAGCGCTAAGACGACGTAGGATAATCGAAGCAAATAACCTTGATACGACCGGAGTCAAACTTATATCACGATGGTTATCGCACGAATTGCGCAAAAGGAGTGGTCTAAATTGCGCAAAACAAAGACTGACATGACGAGGGGATTGGTTACGACAAATGTACAATTAGGATTGGATGAACGAATCTACTAACGAATCCAGAATAATGGCTATAGATACTGGTAGAAATAAGATTTATTAATGAATGTTATTCCATTTAGTAAAGGTTTTATCATATTTTAAAGAATGGTGAAACTGGTAAAGATAAAGATAAATAAAAAAATATATATCTCCTCCTTTGGTGGGGAATGTTGCGAGCAAGTTATTCTCTTAACAAATTGGTTCAGTTGTGACCAGAAGGATGAACCAAAGGCAGTATGAACGGAAAGTATAATCTCATGTACATTCGTTTCGTGCTTACTGGCGACTCATCAGTAGGAGCCGGTATTACGCCCTTTAACCACTATATATTTAGTAGAAAAATGTGGAATAATAGGACGGTACAATCTCCTAGACGAATGTGTAAACCTGTAATAGTGAGGCTAACATAACCTAAAGTCAACGACAATGCGACTTCAATGCTAACTCACACTATATAATATATATACCGAGTCTGTAAAGGATACTAACACTATGGCTATTGTGTTAGTAACTGATACCTTTATGAAATCGATGAGTACCGGATACTAACACTATGGTTTCCGAGTCGGTACATGATACCACCCTGATGGATATAAATTTATGCTAAAGTTCACCCAAATTGAGAATTACAACAATTTCCAAACACCTGTTACTCCACTTAAACCATACACTCTGGCCTTCATCGATATCAGTTATCACATTTCGCGGTAAGTATGACATCATTCAATTCAATATATTACAGTTAAATACTGTTTGTTGCGAAGAGCTAATATATATGCAAGTATGTATTAGGTTTTGCGAACCCAGTAACAAATTAGTTCAGTTGTGACCAGAAGGATAAACCAAAGGCAGCATGAACGGAAAGTATAATCTCATGCACATTCGTTTCGTGCTTACTGGCGACTCTTTCCAAGTGTGGATAGCCTGTATCCAGTTGTCCTTCCCTTCGATAGTCTGTCAGCCAACAAGGCTCATGCGCACTATCCGCCCAGATGCCAGTGATAAAACTTTCCTTAAGCAGCCGAAACCTGCCCTTCGCGTATGGCACACTTGCTAGCATCCCGTCACTAACCATTTAACTCGAAGTATTATAGCCTAGAAAAAAGAATAGGGAAGATGAATTTTTCTGGTTAAATACGCCAAGGTTCATGTCGCCATTACTGAGCTCACTAGCTAGTGCCCGCCATTCGCCAGGCCGACTAGTTCTATTGCTGCGAGCCATGAAGCGTATGCAATAGCCGCTACAAAATTTGTAAAAAATAAAAATAACAAACGAATAACAAATAGGGGTGGTCGTATGACAGTCTGAGCCAAATTTGGTACAGAACAGTTGCTCATAGTAACAAAACTGTAGCACATAATACAGCATCCATGCGTGAAAAAAAAACATGTTCACTTAAGTAAGACATTTATTTCTAGACTTACCGCGGGATCTGTTGGAAGATTGTAAATAGCTTCTCGCACAAGTGTTTTAATATGTTGACCAAACGCATTCAACAGTTCCGTGCATTGGTTGGTTGGCGACAAAAGTTGATAAATGTTCTTCAGCGCTGAAAGATTCAATTAGCAGTAAATTTTTACATTGGTTGCCGTATGCGTCCTAAAGCGCTAGGCACATAATTTGCTATTTGAAGGAATCTATTCAATTAAATGATCCACGTATTTAACCAGTCGTCGAACAACATAATAAAACTACCGCCAGCCGCATGTTATGTTGTTCGAAGACTGGTTAAATACAATGGGGTTGGTGTTTACTTCAAGCACGCAAACTTGATTTAAAGCATTGTTACCACCACCCGCGCAATCATTTTTTGTTAAATGAGCTACAGTTTGTGAACTAGGGACAAAATCGACTCTCCTTCATACAGCTTTTAAAAATTCCACGGTACCATGGGTTCGAAGGTAACAACCCATACCAGCTATGGTAAGAAATTTTATACAAGATTCAGTCTGTCATTTAAAGATTAGAACTGTGTATAACTCGCCGTCATTATCTAAATTCCAGCTTTTTAACATGCGATAAAATTCGCGGAGGGAGTTCGGTGCCAACTATTTGACGGCTGAAGAATAAAATACAAACACAAACGGAATACTTCATCCTCCGCTCGGTAGGTTAAAAAAGGCTTTAGTCATAAGCCAGTTACATAGATATCTCAAATAGACCCTGCCACCTGCTGTATTCATGAATTTATTCATGCAAATATCTCTTTGTTAGAATATTAAAATGCCCAACAATCATGTGGCCGAAAAAACTGGTCACTTCTAAAGTATCGCGCAAAATAATAAAATGAATGATAAAATATAAGCTAACGCATTTTTTCGCCAAATAGTCTAAGTGATAACAAATATTATCGGTCATCTCCCTTGCCTCAGTGTCATAAATAAAGAATGAAAAAATAGGCACGAAGACCTTGTATTGCAGTGTCTAAACTTGAGGCAGACACAACACTAATGGTTCTATTTAGGGCTGATGTGAATGCCAGAGTATTAACTCACAAATCTTAAGCAGCAACAGTATGCAGAAGCTAAATCTCAGAATTTTAATTTTCTTGATACTATTAAACTACCATATACAATTTCACTTAATGAAGAAATATTTGGAATGCAAAAATATGCCTTATCAATCTTTCTTTGGAGAACTGGTTCGTGTGTTAGCGAGACAGATGAATAACTATTTTGAAAGAAATTGGCGCACTTATCATTTTTGGCGAAATATCGACACAAAATATAAAGAAGAACGATTTGGTCATTTTATTTCGTCGCAAAATAAGTATTTCTAAAGGTGAATATTTTAACCAAATGAAACGGTCATTGTTAATAATGAATGGGCCTGTTTATTTCACCATTATTAATTGGGTTGGTTATGCAGATTCCCTCAGAGTTTACTCTTATCGTATCATCCAGCCTAGACTTAATTATACCTAACTCTGCAATTATGGTGCTTATATGCACATGTAAACTTCTTACTAAGTTTTCCAAACCATCAGACAAAGTTATTTTTGCTTAACACAAATGCTTTATATTAATTAAATATTTTTAAAATAAATTATTATTTCGTATGCACTCATGCGCATCCATCATTGTCCTGACTTGTTATTATCTTAAATCGTGCAATTCTGCGAGGACATCCTGCTTCATTCAAATCAGACCTACAAAGGACCACCGAGCATTATCTGCCTCAAATGTATCTACTGCTATAGGAACAAACTCACATAAGTGAATACAATACCCATGCACTTAAACTTTAGTGGAATAGGCAGGCAATTCGAGAGTGCATTACATAATTCACCAAATTCAGCTGCAGAAGGAGAAGTATGTCTGGAAGAGTCGACAGAAACAGATCCGTTTGGCTTTACCCGGGATCTAAGTTAGACGAATCCGTTCACAACTGATAGAATGGAGCCGTTCTGTACGATATTACGCTCCGGATCAAAATTAGCCATAAATTTCATTTAATGTTGATAGATTCAGATCGTATCGAACGCAAGAAATTTACTATTTTAAAAACAAACTACAGTCAATATAACATGTTCAAAGAAATAAATCAATTTCGGCCTGGTGTCTATCATTGACCATATCTCACTGTAAGATCTTACGTGACCTAGAGTCAAGAAGTTTTAAGTGATGCTACAAAACCAGAATAACGCTTCAGTAAGTCCTAATCTTATATGTATCAGGACAAAGGTCCTGACTGAGTTTCCCATCCTTATCTTTTCCGCTTCATCAATGCCGAATTCTATTAGCCTAAATATAAATCGCGAGGAGCAAAACAAGCAAACCCAATATCTGTCCGAACAGGGAGGAAATAAATGGAAAAATTTAATACATTTGATCACACTTTTGTGAAGTGTCAGTGTTACCAACGACCTAAAGTTCTTGACTTCGTAAATAACTTATTAATTGTCAAACTTGAGGCCCGTTAGATTTTATAACATGTCTTTAATGAAGATGGCATTTCCAATAAAATAGTTAGGCTACATGATGCCTGTTGTGTTGATCCGCCGTAGGCTTTACACACTGCGAATGGCGTCAGTGTTTGACAAGTGTGGTACTTCTCCGACCAAGTTCTCCGCGTTTTTAAAAAAAGCAGCTCCTTGAAAATTTCTAAACTAACTTTCGGACGGCTAACAAATATGGACTCATATTTGACAGATTTGGAACTCTGATGCATTTAGGGTATATAAAATTTTTTGCTGACAACAAATCGATACGAAATTTTGCTTTAGGTATTGCATACCAGGTAACAAATTTGGCCAAATAGGACCAGAAGGTATAAACGCTTGTACACATGTGCCTCGTGCTAATTGGCGGTATAAGCCCTATACTCACTATATGGCAAAATTTGACTGTATAATCTCCTATACGAATTTGTATACAAGCAGTAGTGGAGTTAAATTTATTTAAAATCTTCGAAAATGTAACATCAGAGCCAGCTCACTATTTACAATATATACCGAGCCTGTAAAGGGTACCAACAATATGGTTGCCGAGTCGGTCTATGTAAATGGTTCAAGGTCCTTTTCTTAACCGAAAATGGGCTACCAAACGGCAGTTCACAGTTCGAACATAGCTATATATTGGGTCAAACTTTAGCAAATCATGCTAATGTAATACTGCTTACGTTAAGAGAGACGTATAAAGATAACTATACGCTCTAAACCCACTACATATTTTATCAAGAAACATACGACAGTTTGACTGAAGTATGTTAAAACCAGCTACATCTGAAATGCGTTGCTGTATTACGCGTCTTAGTCGTTTTATACCATAAATAGTTAGAACCTGTCACTTATAAATGGATTATTTCCGCCGTCTTGACTGAATCATAGATAAATGAATTTACTGTTCAAATTAAATTTTAATGCCGAAAGTGGAATAGGTCTGATCGGTTTAGCGCTAAAGCCTTCCAGATAAAAGTATTCTAAAATCTGTCTAACCTTTTTAATATAGCGTTGAGCAGTCAAGGCGATACTACTAAACGTTTTTGATACACCCACCAGTGGTTAACTACACCATCTATTGCCATGTCTGAGACAGGCTAGTAAAAAATGTTCCTGAGATTAGCACAGGAATAGAAAAAGTTACTAATAACGATTTTTTATTGGGATGCGGCAGTGGAGCTTCGGAATTATATATTCATGAGCCGTTATTTTTTTGAGACATGGTTACATTTACCTATGGATTTGTGGTTATTCTTCATAATGACAAATATATATTTGATTAAATCCAATGAGGATACAACGCATGAAGCATAGCACATGTTGATGACCAACAAATAATAACCAACGTTGACTTCAGTAGACGTATTTTTGGATTTGCCAAAAACTGCTCTTCGTTAGAAAAACAAATAACGCTCCATCAGCTTCGTTAGCTCGGTCACGTATTGTGTATGCCCTCAATTGGATTTCTAAGTAGAGCACTGGGTTCTCATCCAGCGCCAGATTGGCCTAAGAACCAAGGTGAGCAGATTTTCACATGGCAGAAACAGTTGAAGTTACACATCCAAATTGGGTAGTATAGGACCCGCTCGTCTGCTAGGGTTGAGTCCACGTGCGCACGATTTTTATTGACTATAAATCCTGCGCGATATGGAATGGAAGCAAGCTCAGTGACAATCTTGTTGCAGATTTATAATAGAATCATTTTCGTAAAATTATTTTCTTAGTAGGGCAAAGTTAGACACGAGGTTTGGTTTTGTTTATGACGTGATACAAAGAAACCCACACAGAAGCTGTATTGCTGAGGTTGTCTTGCCTCAAAGCTGACTTGAACATAATATTGTCGTGGAGATGTTTAGTTTGCCTCGCTTCTGTGAGTTATCTAAGTAAATAGAATCGTTGTAACTAGGTACTCTCTCTCTCTCTGTCTGTCTCGAAAATCTCACTAATAATTTGTGTGCCTAAATTATAACTGTTGTCATTATTTATAAAAAAATTTTGTTTCGCTTCCTATGACTATATGGCAATGAAGCATCAGTTAATATTGGCTTTTGTATGGCTGTGCATGATGGTGATGAAGACGCATGAAATCTGGTACTTAGGCAAAGTTATAAACAACATAATTACATCAATTATTTAGCATAAAGTTATTCATGCAATTAAGATTAATGAAATATTTCACATATAATCATGATGAAAGTTACCCGTCGTGTCTTCCTCAGCAACTATAGAGGAAACGCTCTGATTTAACATCTTGAGACGGTCTTCAACGATTATTTTCTGAAATAAAGCCTGAGTTGGTTTTAATGAATCCGGATAAAATTTCTGTGATCGTGAGTCTTCTTCGTCGCGAAGTTTCAAAGCCTATGCATGAAGACAATAAAAATAATTGAAAATTTAATATAGTGTTCATACAATAAATTAGTACATTAATAAACAAGAATCTTAGATAGCAAACGTAATGCCTTATTTAAGAAAGATTTAATAACAACAACAGCATCAAAGTAACCAAGTAAAAATAAACAAGATTTATATTTGCCCGTATATATATATATATATATATATATATATATATATATATATATATATATATATATATATATATATATATGTAAGGCATTAAGAATGCACTGGCCAGTCATTTTTAAAAGGAACCAGGAAGGTACACTAAAGCTAAAATGAACAAAATAGGTAATTACTTTTACACAATCGTTTCTTACAGTCCAGTTATTCATTTCTAGACGTCGGTTGTATGTACACAACTCAGTACATATATTTATTATAATCAAGGTTGCGAACTTGATATAAATACCTGACCCATTAAGTACATACATGTGTCAGTATAAACTAACATTGTATAGTGTAGAAAAGGCAATTCATCCAGTAGACCGGTTTCGTCCTTATTGGAAACTCATCTCGTACTGGCCAGAATTTGCCGCGGATAATTAGGCTAAAATTTCACCGTTCAAGAGTGTGTAATATATCCACATATAAAAGCGTATGTGCTTTATGCAAGCGGAGAACAACAAATCTTATTAAATACCAATTCGAGTTTACTTTACAGCATCTGTAAAGTTAATATATTGTCCGCATGATTCAGTATCACACGGTTAATCATTACAGGTCAAGTAAGCCACAATATTGCTTTAATTGTCTAAAATTATGCACAATATTACTTGACAAAAAATATGGATTTGGAGCGAAGTACCGGCTCCCGCAGATGCGTAGCCAATAAACATTAAATGCATGCGAAAATTGGATTACGCTCTCCTTTTATGGTTACTCTGGCATATTCGTGTTAGTCTATGTTTAAAAACTTGTTCAAGGTAAGTCATGCATGAATCTCAGCCATTTTTGTGCTTTTATGACTCAATGAACAATATTTGTAGGAACTCAGCGCTGTTAGAATTTCTGATACCATTCACGCCAGTAAGAACTGGTGACACTAACATAATATCGATCCTCGATTTGAAATATTAGCTAATTAGCATTAGCAGCTACTACCTCACAGAATTTCACTACTGATATTTTACTACCGCAAAACCCTGAATTAAATAATCACATGTGGGCTGTAAATGAAAAATAGGTCACTCACTTATAGAACGATGGAGTAATGAATATGAAAGCTTAGATATCAATTAAACCATCACTATACACTGTCTTCAATTTGACTCTGAATATTTCGACTTCCGGTCTTGGAAGCCTTTTCAACGGAAAGAATATGTCAAAAACAATTAGACAACCAACTGTCAAATTTTTGTGGGATGTTCTTTCCGTTGCAAAAGGCTTCCGAAACCGGAAGTTGAAATATTCTGAGTCAAATTGAAGACAGTGCATGCAAACACCTTGCTGGGAACAAACAGGGATCACGCAATTAATCTATTCTCCGTTGCGCAACATATTTCTATCAAAGCTATCACAACGCTTGCCTAACCCTGAAAAGAATAATGAAAAGCAATAAGTAGATACGCTCTTCACTTGCCTGTGTGACATATTCGGCGCAAGTGTGCTGACTTTCGCAATTCGCGGCCCACAGTTCGTAGAAATTTTTCGTGTCCGCGAACAGAGGATTTTGAAAAATGTTCAAATAGATTTCACGACTCAACTGAAAACAGAAAAAACGACATAAAAGTTGTCATTATGTAGTAGATTATCATTGTTTTCAATTCTACAAGAGAGTTTCCATCAACATCAACTTGTGTAAAACTCTAGAAAAGTTTAGAATGATATATATTCTCTTACGGTTGCCATGAGCATGTATCTAAGCAGTAAGTGAATGGAGAAAATAGTCCGGTCAAGGGATAGTTCTCGTATACAAGCGCTATCTAACAAAAAAATCAGCAGGATAATGCCCATTCCATACAAGCTTCAATTCCAAATTTGGTACAACTTTCCAAATGTGAACTCAAAACAAATTCTCTGACGCCAAAATAAATATCTCTCCTCGCAATCATCATTTGGTACAACTTTCCAAATGTGAACTCAAAACAAGTTCTCTAACGCCAAAATAAATATCTCTCCTCGCAATCATCATTTGGTACAACTTTCCAAATGTGAACTCAAAACAAGTTCTCTAACGCCAAAATAAATATCTCTCCTCGTAATCATCATTCGGCGCAACTTTCCAAATGTGAACCCAAAACAAGTTCTCTAACGCCAAAATAAATATCTCTCCTCGTAATCAATCATCATTTCGGCACAAGTTTTCTAACGAAAAATAAATATCTCTCCTCGTAATCATCATTCGGCACAACTTTCCAAATGTGAACTCAAAACAAGTTCTCTAACGCCAAAATAAATATCTCTCCTCGTAATCATCATTCGGCACAACTTTCCAAATGTGAACTCAAAACAAGTTCTCTAACGCCAAAATAAATATCTCTCCTCGTAATCATCATTCGGCACAACTTTCCAAATGTGAACCCAAAACAAGTTCTCTAACGCCAAAATAAATATCTCTCCTCGTAATCATCAAACAAATGTTCAAAACAAGTTTAAAAAAAAACAAAAATGAACTCAAAACAATTATTAACCCGCCACTAAATATCACTCAAATCAATTCATTTTAACTTTCCAAATGTGAATTCAACACTTCTCAACGCCATTATTTCCTCGTAATCATCATTTGAACACTTTGAATGTGAACTCCACCTGTAACGCCACAATAAATATCTCTGTCGTAATCACATTTGGTACAAAAAACAAATGTGAACTCAAAACAAGTTCTCTATAAAATAAAATCTCCCTCGTATCATTTCGGTCTGTTTCCCGCCACAAGCGCCAACGCCAAAAAAACTCCCGACATAGGGTTCATTCCAAAGCGAATAAGCTCTAAATCAAAATAAATAGAAACCCAAACCATCATTCTGCCATTTCCAGATGTGGAACCCAAAACAAGTCCCTCGCCAAAATCCGATCCTGTGGGCTCATTGCTAATTCCAAATGAAACTCAAACAAGTTCTAACGCCAAAATAAATAGCCTCTCCTCGCAATCGATTGGTACAACTTTCCATTGTGAACTCAAAACGCTCTCTGAACCCCAAAATAACATCATCATATTGCCGACACTTCTTCATGGTCTCTCTTACACTCTGCATAATTATTCCCGTCCACCTAATCCGGTTACGACTTCCACAGTCGCAATGAAGAAGAGACCCAACAAAAGAAGAAATTCGTGTATATGAGACGGCACCGCCACCTACTTATATAACACAACTAATTGTCGCTTATAACATATACGAAAATAAGGATTCTATCTTTATTAAATATTTTCTTCAAAGAGCTGATAATCCGTTTAGCTTAAGGAAAATAATAAAAAGTGGTATTTTAATCAATAAAATTGTTTAAGAGAATTTAATTTTTACAATTACCTACCTACTCGTATGTACTTTAAAAATAATACCTTCGAGGACTTAACTTACTAACCAATGCTTCACTGCCTCATAACTATACACATAATAAAAAGAAAACAAAAAATATTTTTTAAAGTAAAAATAATGACAAAGACATTACTCTAGGTAACAAATTATTTAATTAGAGTGATTTATGATGGATAGGATCTAGTTAATTTTATTATATATGCCTAGATGTCACATAGAATTGAAGCAAACTAAGCCCTCTAATCAACAACATTATGACCAAGTCAGCTTTAAGACAAGGTATTATCATCTATACAGTTTCCAAACAGTTTTTACTGTATAACGTCATAACTACAACCAATGCTCGCAGCTAACTCTGCTCAACTAAAAGAAAGTTAATAAAATGATTCTATTAGAAATCTGCAATAAGATCGCCACTGAGCTCGACTCGATGCTATATCGCACATGGTTTCCAACCTAGAATTTTAATGCGCATAGGAACTCCATCCAGAATTAACTTGACTGTGGTTGTTTCTGTCTTGTAAAAATCTGTCCAATTTGTTTTTTACACTAATCTGGCGCTGAATGAGATGATAATGGTCTACTGGAAAATAGAATTGTAAACCTACGTAAAACATGACAGATCGCACACAATAGATAAACAATATTTGCTTTTCTAACTAGTTACATTTGACGGCCAATCCAAAAATACGTCTATGCATGTCAGAGTTGGTTATTCGTCGCTGGTAACCTACATGTGAAATACTTCTCAACAACGGTGGTCGAATACCTGTAAACGTCTAAAGCCAACTACTCTGAGAGACAAAGTCTCACTATCATATTATAAAACTTCACGTACGGATGCAGTGCAAACACGACCTTTAAGGCAGAGTGAAATACTTGCGTTTCTCCAGAAGTGGCGAATGTTGAAGAAAGTCACGCTAGCTTTCGCGATTCTTATACCGACCTCATCAGACATATTGCATGGATCATTGATAGAGCTGCCAGGGTATTTAAACCTGTCAACCCCATCCAGATTTTCACTTTGCAATCACAGGGTTCAAGAGAATGGTGGGTGATCCTGCAAAGTATCTTGTTGTCGAGTTTTTTTCAATGTGCGCACATTAAATGCGATGACTTTAAGACCTAATCTATTTTCGAAAAATTGCAAACCGATAAGAGGCTCAGTGATATGATCGCTATCCACCATATTCATAGCATCCAAACGAGCATTAATGTTAGATTGAGAAGAGAAAGACGCAGACTTTCAAATGATGGTGTCTGATTTCGCTTATCCACCCTGCACTAATAAGTCAGCAAAGCGAGCCCGTTTAATCCTGCACGAAGACCGACACAATATGGATTCGTATTGTGCCTGGTGAACTGTAAGAGAACGCAAGTGCGCCCATTCTTAGGTGGATGGTTTGGATTTAAATTTTTCGTTCTCTTAGATAGTCTACCAACTATGACTAATGAACACTATTTTCTCAGAGGCCAGTAGCCAAAGTGTCCTTAAGCAGCCCAATAACCTACCCTTCATTTTTGTCAAACTTGCTCTCATTTCGTCACTACACATTTATCACTAAGTGGTACCGTGTAGTTGAATCAAACTCGAGGCTTCACATGAAACGAGATGACGGTTGCATCTCATTAAACTCGACAAGGTTCATGCTACCATTCCTAGGGTGACTAGCTAATGCCTGCCGATCGCCAGGCCAGAAAATTATATGGCTACGAATTTGCTTGATATAAATCAACAACGAAAATTCAAATAAACCAATTATCCGGTATATTCGATTTTGTCGTTTCACGAGACCATAACTCGTTAGATGAACACTGACTTTTGGCATTCTGCTAGAAGCACCACTGTCGAAACCTTCGCTTGCATTAAATCCGCTTGCTCGTTATTGGCTCCATCGACCTGCAAAGGTTGAGTGCGACCAAGTTTCAGCAAAATTACGTCTGGACTGGCTAATCTAATGCATGTATTCAATAGGCAAGGCTCAAGAAGACAAGTACGGACCATAATTACAATTCTAACCGCTGTATCTCATACAAAAAGTTATTCAACCAATCAGATAAAAAAACTACTTGTATCTACTATTCGCTACCGATGAACACGGAAAAACATTAACCACTACAGGCACATGCTAAAGTGTAATCACGAATAACTATGCATTTTAGAAAATCAATACACAAAAAATTAAAGATTATACACAAAATTTAGACGCGCCGTCTAGAAACTCTACACAAAAGTGCAGCTTTGTTTAACGATTATGATATATCATTATGAGATTTTCTTCAGTGCATCATGCAGACTTATGACTCAAATACTAGATATCATCAATTGTGTACCGTCCCTTGTGCAACAGAAACAAGCTATTCTAAAGAATCGTGTCTATACAGGCTATCCAGTGAAAAATTCAAAAAATAGACGATAGTATTAAAGAGGACGAATTAACGCATTGCTTCATCAGAGAGCAATTCAACCGTCTTTAATAGCTGATGACTCACAGCCACTAAACCAGAACAAACATTAAATTAAAATTAATTAAAGATTTAAAATAATAATAATGATGATGATAAAAACTGCATTGAAGCTGTATTGCCGATATTGCCTTGCCTTAATGCTGACTTGGTCATAATGGTGTGACAAACATATTCATAGTAATTAATAATTTTTGTGCCTAAATTATTATTTTGTTGTTATTTAAAATAATTTCTTGGCTTATTGCTTCCATTCTTATGGTTATGTAGCAGTGAAACAGAAGTTACTAACGGGTTTTTATTTCTGTGCATAATGATAAAAATGAAGATATTAATAATAATAATAATATAATATAAAAAATAACAATTTTAAACAAAACAATGCTAACTGAGAGTGACTGATGAAAAAAAGGATCTAGTTCAGATTAACATACATAGGTTACATACAGAAACGATGCACCACTATAGCCAAGTCAACTTTGATTCAGGGCAAAGTCGGGAATATAGCGTCTTTGCTGTTTTCATTGGATCGCTTCATAAATAATATTAAATCTTGCAGTTAACCCGCTCAACTGAGAATAGACAGTTCATCATCATTATCATTTCCAGCCACACAAAAGTCAAGTGACTAATGTTGCACTGCCATATAACCATAAGGAGTGAAAAAAAAGTATATTAGTGAATTTAGATAAATTATTATTGAGATTTACGAGAGAGGGAGAGGGGTAGAGAGAGAGAAGGAAAACCTTGCTACTATGAGTAAATTTATCAGGATAACTCACAGAAATGAGGCAAACTAAACCTCTCCACAACACCATTATGGCCAAGTTAGCATTCGGCAAGGCGACATCAGCAACACAGCTTCCTTGCGGATTTCACCGTATCACGTCATAAGCAAACCGAACCTCTCAGCTAACTTTGCCCTACTAAGAAAAGAAAGTTACGAAGATGATTCTACTATACATCTGCAACAAGAGCGCCACTGAGCTCGATTCGCTGCCATATCGCTAAGGGATTCTAACCAAGAACTGTGATGTGCACGAGGACCCCATCTTGGCAGACGAGTGGATCCTATACTACCCAATTTGTGATAAAGCCTTTTTGTTTGTTAAACAAGAAGTAATTGTTGGACGCTACGTAAAACTTCAATGAATGTCAAGGTCTCTCATTCGTTGTTGGCAACAATTATGAGCTATACATCTCAAACAACTGTGGCCGAATGCCTCTAAGAATCTAAATACTTCTACTCCAGAGGACAAAGTTTCACAAACGTTAAACAAAATTGCACGTATATATGCAGTGCACATAAGATCTTTAATGAACCACAGATACATTTACCAAGATTTGAAATCTTGTGAACTAGGCCATGATACTAATCTTCATGCTGCAGAGTTGAAGTGAGTAATGGGTTTATCTGTAGAAAAGCCATTACTGAGGATGCGCGAATTTCAAACCGAATGGCAAATGGCCGGTAACCTATTCAAAGTAGCCCGAGCGGAATTTCAATTGTCTATTAATAATAATACAATAGTTAAGATCGATTAATCTAACGTCCGGAGGAATTTCGGCGCTTATATCCTGAATGTATCGAAGACGATAGTTCTTAATGTGGAATGTGGACATCCTTTGCAAACACCACTACTGGTATTAAAGTTGTTCAACAATCTTTTTGTAGAGAATGCCTAAAATATTTACTAATTTGGACATACCACATTTCAACAGAATATTGAGGGGCGGCCTTATATATTCCACTTTTATATTACTTGCCTCAAGGTAAAAATATTAATTATAATACCTCGTGCTGACCAGAATACCACTTTATCTTCTTTTTTATTGGATTTAAGCGAGACTCTGAGACAGTGTAAGTTAACCAAAGCAGATAACCTGGATACAACTGAAAACAATAACACGATGATTATCTCACGAATTCCGATTGGTTATTTTGAAAAAGGGAATGATGGTCGACTCGCACGAAGCAAATGATGCGTTCACCTCATTCCATATAATACGGAAATTATTAATAAGAGCCCTATAAATTTTATCGCCACCGCCGGGCCTGCAACTTTGCGATATTTATGAGATAAGATTGCATTTCATAATTCTACCTAAAATAGTTGTTCCAGATTATTACTCCACACTGGTTATATAGGCATACTTTCGGGGGTTGAGATTAATTAAATGTTCATCCATCTGTCAAGACAACATCTTTCATCATTTATCAGACTATTGTTTCACTATAATTCAATTTTATCGGACCTGCAACATGAACAAGCTCGAATAATCATCGGTTGTTACCTGATGCAAACGCCTCTTATATCTCTTCAGCGTTTCTAATCAGAAAAGATTCATGGCTGACTTTCATTCTACGCATACGATGGCGCCTTACAGCTCTACATGTTTATAATAAAACGAGCTAGTAGAAATTTGGCGCCTAGATTCGACAATCTTCTCATACTTTCCAGAGACATAATGACTGATTCTATAGAAACATACAATTCCACAAAAGTGGTACCTGAAATCTGCGGAGCGTATCTTATCTTCGTCCTCAGTAAATTCGAATTTTCCTAAGTAAAACCAGACGACACTGTTTTAAGAAAAATAGTTTTGTTTGAAAAAAGTCGTTCGAGTTTTTATAAATCCATTTAAGATTCACTTTTATTCAGCTTTCTGGAAAATGTGAGTGTGAACCTGGAACAGATAAATACATGGTCCAAGCGGGCATGCTTTTCCAAAACTAGCAACACCCCTACATGCAACCATACCATTTACAACTATCAGCTAGATGATCTATTTAAATTGCCGGTTGTCCAATAGATGTAGGAGACCATATAGTACAACGTCAAACCGATGAGAATTCTATTAAAAAATAAACAATGCAATCAAGCATGAAAAATTCATGAAATACGCAATCGAATCCTCAAAAGTACATACAGGCGGCCTAATAAGTAATGCACAATCATTTTTACATATTCAAGAAGATACCTAAACATGATATATCCTAAATCTATGGTGTCGGATCAACATACCAAATTAACTACACCAACTTGCCTACGGTGGCATTCGATCGATTAAGCATGGTGTGACAGAGCTATCCGCCCAGGGGGAAAGTTCTGCAATGGTTAGACGACACTGAATAGGCATAAATTGCTCTCTTTATGGATGATTTAAATGCTAAAGAAATGACCCCGAGAGAGCGACAGCTAAAGGTGGTAGAGCTCAAAGGATTGCTGAAGGCAGCAACCGAGCATCAGTAAGGAAAAATGAATTAAAAATTATAATTTAAAACTGTGATACTAACGGGCACGCTTTGAGCAAGAAATCTCTTACATATTGTGTAAATAATTAATAAAATCCCTAGCAATTGGCATTATTGCTTCTCAATCTTCGGTAGAAGAGCTGGTACAAATGGCCTCGGGTAAAATGAATAAATATGCAGAGAAATTATCTAATATTAAAGTCTATATGAGACGATTATTAGACCAATGCGAGAATCCACACAACGTAAAAAATGACAAACAAATTTTCATTTAGACACTCAGTTTGCATCAATGATTTTGGGTTCGTTGAGTATAAGAAGCGCAGACCATGATTTAGGTAGCCGGAAAGTCTGACCCAAGTAGTATAGTAGTGCAACCTATCAAAAATAAGCATTAAATTGATACATTTAACATATGAACATTTTCCAAGCAAACTAGAAGTTATCTCCGAATACATCTTGCATTGATAGCCCAGCGACAGGTTAAAAAAAATAACATCCTTTACAGTGCCTATCAATAGTGTAGTTCCAGATCCTTTCAAACCAGGGCTAATTCCATTTAAGAAGATAACTTCTAATAAACAGAATTAAATAAGGAAAACTCGTCAAATGTAATAATGAAGCCTTAATACTACATCCAGTAAGCCTAATGATTACATCCAAATTACATCAATATATTCACGAAGACTCAAAGAACAAGAATTGTGTATTAAAAATCCTACAATTTCAGATTAACATATTTAAATTTCGGTAAGATTGGTTTAATCGCACAAGATATATTATACTTAAGAGAAATCATTCCGCAAAAAGATAACATATCTATGAATATTTCATACAAATAGACTATGTTCAAAACATAACATTACGACAACATTACTCAAAGAAAATAGTTTGACGAACAAGCTACTAAAGAAAACAACAAAATGTGTGCACAGACTTATTTTAAATAATGCCTATGAAGGACCTATTCTCAAATACGCTACGAATATGTGGAACCTCGCACGCAACGAGCTATTTGGCCAACCCGAAGAATTCCAAACATTATTCTTAAGGCACACATTCTCCAAATGAAAATCGTGTTTAGGCCAACCTTCAACCGCCATGACTACGAAGAATAGCTTGTTATTGCATATAATTACATAATCATATTAAATATTCTAATCTTTATTCGTGAAAATTGCATCTACATTAAAACTAGAATGAGCGATTTCAAAATTTACTTCCCACGTTTAAAAATGTCACAAAAACACACGCAATCAGCACACATACAATTTTAAATCTGTTACAAACGACGACCTAATCTATCTAATCCGGCAATATGAAATAATTTTATCGCTAAAATTAGAACACATTCTAGCTAGTGCTTACAAAGTAGCAAAATATATGTATATGTTATTATGATCTTTCGTCCTAAGGAAGAAAAGGGCAACAATGAAGTTTAAAACACATTAACAGAACTCAAGGCAATATCTAGACCAACAATTATCGTAACCGAGCCAGAGTAAATTTCATTTATTCTGACTTAGAAAGCAACTGCTGTTTTCCATCGAAACTAGTATATTGCTAAATAGTTACTCTTGTTCGCATAAAATTTAGTAAAAATAACAAATAAAAACATTTTAGAACTCTATTTATAGGATGTTAAGCAAAATTATTTAAAACTTGCATGTCCTATTCTTGTTAATAGAGGTTAAAAAGAGTACGGTAGAAAATAATTTAAAATAAAACGATTATGTTTTAAAAGAAGCTTATAAAAACATACTTTCCCTACATCACGTAACTCTCCAACACGAATAAATGACTTTAAACAAGGTACTATGTAATTTTGTTGCAATATGTTTCCATTTCGGTCACTTAAGTATATAAATAAAAGTATTACTCTTGAACTGCTTTCCGAAGGACAGTAGATAATCGTTGAGACAAAATATCAATTAGGTTAGTTTTCCATTCCCATAAACCAACTTCGAGTATTTCCATTGTATGCCTGGCTAGCATAGGAGTTAACGAGCCGTAGCTCATTTCACCCTCAGTAGGGCGTAAATTATGCACATAATCGGTATTCAGAAAACTGAAAATAAATAAACTGATATTTTACTTATATAAATTATTTAAATACGACAGCCCGCAATAGTAAACCTGCCAACGCTGAACATATACAGGTAAAATGGATAAATCCGTAGCTTCATCTAGTTCGATAGCAATTTCACGAACACGACTATTTATAAGTGCAACGGTTGACGCATAGAGCTCTGACGCGCAAGAAATAGGAATAGATATGCATATCTTATAAACATCAGTAAAACTGGAAAACCATTTATTAAGTTCAACTGGTTCACATCGTATAACTTTGTCGGCAACTTCACTAAGATTTGCCCATTTCGCAGGAAAATCGATCTCACAGGGTGTAAGGGACATGCTACTAAATAATGTTTTACACAATTATAGCTTATCTTCCGACAAAACATCTAGCTTTTCAAACAATACATTATGCACATTAAAAACAACCATTTTGCTAAAGAATAAATATTGTACACTGACAATATTTCAAAACTAATTATAACTATGGAGAGGGGCGCATTGATTCCTAAAATATCTTGTTATTTAATTTTAAAATGATTACAAAGCATCTCTCGTAATCTTTGAAAATTTCATTCATTTAAACAAAATTCGTTAAGTGTATGTATGTATACCAATTTTTGAAAGAAACATAATTGATTGAAATTGCTTATATGACCGATTAAACTTATAGAATGTGTTTTACTTTTCAATCATCTCTTTAACGAGGTAAAGTGCGACTGCTTCGAAATTCTTATTATTTTCCGTAAATTATGTCTTTTATAATTTAACTTATTTTGGTAATATTTTAATAATAATTAGATGTCATTTTTTAATTAAGTAGTAGAACTCATTTACACAATACTATGACAGGGCTCGTAAACCGTTGACTATTTCTGATATTGATTGTACCACGTTGGCAAATTGGTAGTGTTTTTCCGTGATTTTGTAAGACTCTTATTTGTTGTTAACAAACATTGAAAAATTACAACATTTATATAAACTTCTGAAAAGAAATACGTTTTCTTATATTCTAAGTGCGATACTATACATGTTTAACTTTTTCATACTTGAAGATTTAAATTTATATAATTTGATTAACTGTTTTTAACTGTCTTAAGTACTACGGCCACTGCAAGAACAATACGCTAATTGAATCTTAAGAGTGCCTGAATATAATATAAATCAATTTTTTCTATGTATAAACGGCAATTATACATTTCTGAATGTATGCGAAGAAATTGAACTTTTAATCCCTGAATATTCTTACACTTTCTAAAATAATTATATTGTTCCGAATAAAAATTTAGACTCATTGAGTTTCCTTGGCCATCAGTGCCTCAATTTGATACAGTTAATGTTGTTTTTCTCGGTATATATGTAATATATTATGTATTTTGACGAATTCTATTCCAATACTAGTTCTGAATGTAGAGGCTCCAAACCTATTGTTATCTGAGAACCCCATAGATGCCAGATCGTGATCAGTCTTTAATTGTATAATTGAATCTGACAAGCTAATACTCTCGTTCATATCTGCCATAACTTGAGCTACTCAAACTTAAGATTAGCTTCCATGTTTATCGTATTTAATAATTAATTTAACACTTAATGTTAGGCATTTGGAATGTGAAACATTTCACGTTACAAAACAACCGAACAAATAATCTGGAAAGAAATAGACGTGAAAAACAGAATTATTAAATTACCTGTTCCAGAACGTCCCCGTATGTGAAATTGTGCTACGAAATACTGTATAACTTCGTAGCGTTTAAATTTTTATAATTTAAAAATTATACCATTGTGAAGAACTCAATATACAGTAAAATTGTTCTGCTATTAAACAAACCTCCCAGTACACGAACCTTTGATTATACGTCTATGCTAGGTATATTTATATTAAGGCCAAATACGATGAGTGCGATAGCAGAAATAAAATAATTGTCTTTCAACAGTGCAACATAAACCCAAGTACATTAATGAAGCAATTGCTGCTCAATGAATTTAGTAGTGAATAATCTAAAATCGACTAGAATATGGTTCTTGAGGGTATGTGAATGCAGATTAGCTCCGATAATTGTTCAAGCGAATGGAATGAGGATGCACCTCGCAATGACTAAGAAACTGAACGGCGAGTTATGCAATCTTGCTTTCTTATGAAAATTTACCGGAATAGCTGAAATTAAAAACCCTAAGTGCAAGAATTGTAGGTAACAATATAACTGTGCGCGAAAAGCAATGGAATAGCTTTTGTTGATGTGCGACGGTCGATGATAAAAATGGGTCGAAAATTCTTAAATATGGCAATCTATGGAGTACCGTTTTTGCGGGTATGAAAGGTTATCGGGAGCATAGTTATTGCTGAGAGACACCTGATTAAGATTTTGGCATTTGAAGTGACATGGTTCCAAAGCAAAAGAGCAAATTAGCTAATAAAGATCCAATATTGATTGATTTATTGTTGAAATTTATTGTCGTTGATTGCTTGAACTTCCAGTGCCGGTGAAACAAGGCGTCAGTGTATTCGCCCAGTGTAGTTTTCTTTCTGTTATATATTATCACGGAAATTTAAGATTTGTAGCCTAAATATGCCGGTCTTAAGTGATTCGATAAATTTTACATTCTATATAATTGTAAAATGATTTTTGACAAGATACATATGGTACTCTATTATTTATAACATAACATCTGATAAGGAATATTGTAATAACTGAAACACAGTCAACATCTGTCTTCCTAATTAAACCAATAATTTTGTGATTTAATTGTAATTTCATTTAAACAACGTTATAATCACTATTATCAGCGTGAAACCTCATCAAATATATAATATTTAGCGGTATATAAGTAAGTCTGCTTTATGAATTAGATAGACAACAGACTAGTGACATTTATTAATTATTTATAGTACAAAATTATGACTTCTCTCAGATAAATTGTAATTTGAAAGATAATGATGCTAAGCCGGTACATTTCACAAAAATATTTTAGTTGTCAAAATACTTTATCATATCATTTATAAAGGATTTTTATTCAGAATTCTAACTTGTAGGATCATTTTATAGCCTACAAAATGTACTCCAAATTAAGATTCGTGCATTTATTTATTAAAACATTATTTTTTTTGCGGGTGGTGAATCAAGGTTGCGATTTTGATATAAACATCAACTTAGTTTATATATATATATATATATATATATATATATATATATATATATATATATATATATATATATTTATTTACATTTTCGTTATTTTCAAAGTGTTTGAAAGGCAGACTAGGATAAAGTTTATTGGAGATAGCTTTGTAACAGGGTACACATTGTCTATTTAAATATAGAATTTATCTTTTAGCTTGGTTTCAGAGGCTGTAGCAGTAAAAAATAAATTCCATTTAGTACTTGTTTTAATAATAATAGTAATACATGTAGTTAGTAACAAAGGCAAATAGGCCCAAATCTAAAATAGGATATGTAGAGATGAATTAAATTGTGACTAGCAAAGTATTTAACCATAGGGAAGGGAGGATTTGAGAAAGATAAGCGCTTTCATCAACTTAGCGATAGGTCGATCTGGCGAAAAAAAGATTCCATTTGACTAGGTAGGATCGACTAGAGTACAAATCTTGAAGAGTCCTAGCATCAATACAGGATAAGCAGATGTCGGATAGACGAATTTGAGTGTGAGTTTAAGGTGAGGGTGGATGTAGACATAGTCGACAGGTTTATATATCTTGGGAGCTTTGTCAATAACTTAGGCAGTATATCCGACTAGGTGAGAATACGAATAGCGAAAGCTAGAATAGCTTTCTCTGAACTTCGTCATTTATGGAGAAACGTGAATATTTCACTTTTCCTGAAAGGTCGTGTTTACAATGCATCTGTATGCGCAATCTTATTATACGCTAGTGAAACTTGGCCTCTTAGAGCTGATGATTTGAGACACTTACAGGCAGTCGATCGTCGTTGTTTGAGAAGTATAGCACATGTTAGTTGCCAACAACGAATAACTAACGTTGACATTCGTATACGTATTTTTAGATCTGACAATAAGAGCTCGTCATTAGAAAAAACAAGTAAGGCTCCATCAACTTTGTTGGCTCGGTCACGTTTTGCGTATGCCCTCATATCGATTGCCCAGTAGAGCTCTGTTCTCTTATCGAGGACCAGATTGGCGTAAGAAACAAGTTGTGTAGATTTTGACATGGCAGAAACAGTTGAAGTCACTTACATCCAAATTGGGTATTATAGGACCCACTCGTCTGCCAGGATGAGGGCCTCGTGCGCATCATAGTTCTTGATTAGAAGCCCTTAGCGATATGGCATAAAATCGTGCTCAGTGGCGATCTTGTTGCACATGTCTAGTAGAATTCTGTAGGGTAGTATTGACTACGATAAAATCGACTAGATTTATGCTTGTGGAGAGTCAGGATGGCAGTGTCGCGTGCAGGGTTCACTGGCTTCCGTTGAGCGAGATTACAATTGATGGAAGGCGAAGTGGAATCAGCGTCCAATGTATACTGTCAGATGGTCCAGTAGACTTTTTGAGTTTCCGGTCGTTCGCTGAAACATAGGGCTTCTATTCTAGTCCATTGATTTTTACAAAATACTTTCATGCAATAACAGCCTTCGGAATTACGTTATCTGCAGCGGTTGGAAACGATCTGGACTCATTTTATAACTGTTTTATGATGGACGGTTTTTGCTGCTTGGCTCCGGACTAAAGTATTTTCATTAAAAAGGACTGGTATATTTACAAACTCTTCTTTGTACAGTTTCTAGTACTTTAGAATTTCCTTTTAGAATTTGATTGAAAAGAAACCGCATATTAAGAATATGCCTGCTCCAGATTTCTTATAATTGGAGTTCAACATCCTTCAAGTGTATATCATAAAATTATTATTAAATAATGCCTCATATCAATGTTTTTGGCAAAATTGAATCAAAATATTCTAGAATTAAGCGTTTGAAAATTTTCAAATGAAGAGTTTTATAAATGAACGTGTAATCGTTGGCACTATCAAGTATTTATTATTTTAAATGAAAGATAAGCAATCATTTCCGGAATGCTTGATAATATTTTACTCTTCCTTGACATTGCATTTATAAATGAACATAAAATTAATACACTTCTCAAATGTTCATTTTTCTAGATTTGATATTCATCACAGATGTTATTAAAGAATTCCAGGCAATTTCTAACCAGTCCTTTAATAATATTACTAATAATTGTAATACATTTTATTTTGCGACAGATGCCATATAGCAAATCTAAATTAAAATTGTGTAGTGGTTTTTGACTATGACTAGCGATATTAGCAAAGCGAACACTGCCACGCCGAAGAATATCGCTAAAAACGCCATGACTCGTATTACTGCGTAAATGAACAATAAAATCATAATACCAGTTGTTGAAATGTCACAAGATTGGCTGGACATGTCATTTTCTGCGTCATTGAGTCGAAGACGACATGATAGTCTAGATAGCAAGGACCGTGCTGCGCAGTTATTGATTATGCAACTTGGAAGGACGATTGAGTGCATGAATTTTGGCTATGCACTATATCCGCCGATGGGATCCTAAAAAGTTGAAACAATTTATTCCCTCTTTAACCATTCTTTTCAAGGAAAAGACAAATGTCCATTTTTATTCAACTTAAAATAACCTGAAACATTTTTCCGGCTCTTTATTCGGCCAATCAATTACCTTTTATAATACCATGATAGTTGTATGTGGTGGTCCTATATTTTGTCATTAGTTTTACATTATTTGGCACTAAATTGTAGTTAATTTAAAGCATTTCCTTCTAAACGGCCGCATCAAACAAATAGTTCCAAAGGGAAGCTGACGGTTATCGTGATTTTGCCGTTATGATGAATGCCTTAGCCGCCTGATCTGTGGAAAATTCTTCTTTTCGACCTTTTGTCAATATCGAGGATAGACTTCGTCGTATTCCACGCCGTATGCAATAGTTAGTTAACTGGATTACCTGATCTGCGTTTTGACTAACGCAGCTTTCATTGTTCCAGTAATTTTCTTTTTGCAATATATTTCGATCTACATTACCGTAGATCTAAATATATTGCAAAAAGAAAATTACTGGAACAATGAAAGCTGCGTTAGTCAAAACGCAGATCAGGTAATTTCAATTAATCCAGGTTCGCAACTAAGAAGTTCCTTCAAGTTAACTGGATTGTTTTTCATTAACTTCACAAAGTATCTCAGAGTTTCGTCGAATTTGTTCTCTTTGTTAGCTAAACTAGCATTGCTATGTTGCTGGATCTTCTTTTCTTGATAGAAGAATTTTTTATGTCGTGATACCATATTCAAATGTCCTCAACATTCGACCAGTATTTTTTCATTTCCGAGTTACTGTCTGCAAACTCCGTTCCATACCAACAAGTCTGAGTATAATCACCTGTTTTTGTGTTTTAATTGACACTTTTCAACGAAATTGTATTGGAAAGCGACTAAAGCGAACAAGCTACCAGGCTTAATATTTTGAATACAGGTCGAACATTTCTCAACTTTTTCCTATATTATTTTCGAGTTTCATTGCAAACGCCATTGTCTCTAGTCATAAGCTGTCCAGTAAATTCATTGCTTTTATAAAGATTTTTTAAATTGTCTTACTAATTGTAGTTCTCAGCTTGCATTGAATATTGATATGACCGATTGAATTTGGAACTTCCGTTTGAGTCCGACAACTAAAATCCTCTATTGAAATTCATTAACTGAATTTGTACAGCATAGATATGTTGTCCTTGTTTCCTAGTTTAATTAGTTTTTAACATATTCGCGATATTGATTACTTGACTGTAACCTCACTAATCAAGAGACTTTCGAATTGTCAGAAATCTGTTGGAGTGTGACGCGAAAATTGTCTAGTTCGGAGGTCTTTTTAATTTGATTTATTCTGAAATCCTTCCTACGGATGACATTTCTCCGTAGATGTGTGCTTGTAACTTTGAGGAACCATTAAAGGTCTATCATAAGTTTAACATAATTTTATTTCTAATTTTGCTGTTGATGTCATAAATTCTGATTTATTGAGAATTTGCTTATGTGGACTTGATAGGTAAAATGTGTTTGATAGTTACACTAGCTGAAAATGTTTTTTTATCATTTATTATTTAGAAAGACTATGGTTCCGTACGCTTTATATATCTTATTGACTTATGTTTAATGCTTATCTAGTGAAGACAAATATGAAAGTAGTAGCAGAGGATTCTGCTTCTGACGATGGCATGGAAAACGAAGAAATGGATGACGATGATGATGCCAGTTACGCAAACTCCAATCCCTATCAACAACAAGTTTTGTTTTACAGAAATTTTGATTCAGTTTCTGGGCGCACATCTTATGCCAGACAGAAGGTTTGTTATTCCTCATTATATATATATATATATATATATATATAATCTATCTATTGAAACATTTACGATATCTTAAATTATCCTGCTGACTTATTAGGATTTAAGGGAAACAATTAATTTTTGTGTCAAGTCTTATTGGCATTTTAATACGTGAAATTGTGGGTAATGGAACCGCGCAGGTTAACATCTACGTTGCTGTAGTTACCAAATGTCAGTGCGAGATTTATTATCGGTATCTATTTTAATTTTGAAGAATTGTTGTTATTGACATGTATCAACCCAACTGTACTGATGAACACCTTAAAAACTCTTTAAATCAACTTTTCGAGCTTGAAGTAATCACTAATCCCATTGTATTTAACCAGTCATTGAACAATATAACAAAACTACCGTCAGACACACGTACTGATGCGTTTCGACTTTCCATGTTTGAGACTACTGTAAGTGGGAGCCATATATCTAATTTTGCTTTTCATATATATTCATGGCAGTTTGATCCTCGCTAGTAAGTTTTCCGTCGTACTCTGATGATGATCATGGAAGGCCGCAACGCGTAAGTACGTGTGACTGACGATAGTTTCGCTAAGTTGTTCGACGACTGGTTAAATACACTGGGATTGATGTTTACTTCAAGCTCGCAAACTTAATTTAAAGAATTGTTACTTCCGCCCGCGCAATCGATGACTGTTTAGTTGTATTACATTATAAAACTGTCTTATAACCAACAAGCTTGAGGTAGACGTTTATTTGGATGCACACGTTCAACTGGTCATACACAATTGACCCTCATCGCTTGTCAAAAATATACTTAGCTTTCTTTTTATCGGAATAGTTATATTTTTCTCAATAATAGACGAACCAAAAGTCTATACTTTGAATTACTGGTCTAGTTTAAATTTAATAATGTCATATTTTAATTGACAGTTTCGTTTTCTGGTCCTTGAATGTTTCAGTAGAAGGACCTGATTTAATTAGCTGGGTAGCTACTGGCGTTAATCAGTGATTCCTATGTGGGAACCTTAGCTATAAGTTTGTCTGAGGTGTCGCCTGTTGTTCGTCAGATGTACCGTTTTAAGTTATTGATTTAATATTTTTAGTCTCGTCGGCGAAGATGGACTCAGAGAGATATGACAAACGCCTACAATGCTGTCAAATACCAGGGAATGTCACTTCGAGGCGCGGCAACTGCATTTAATGTTCCTGAGTCCACGTTACGTGATCGTGTTCATGGTCGGGTTAGCCTAGAATGCTCTCGCCCGGGGCCACCGACATTCTTTACTTTTGAAGAAGAGAAGAAAATGGTCGATCACATACTATTTATGAGTAAAATCGGTTATCCATATACTCGAAATCAGGCAAGCCAATTATATTTTTATTATTGTGATTTCAGGGTTTCCCTTAGATTTTGACAGATTGTCACATGCAGAAAATAAGGTTATATGGTATCCCTCAGATAAAATTCCCTCTGGATTTTTTATTTTTTTGTTTTTTGGGCACATATGTTAGGTGTTTTATTTAGATTTTTCAAGCAATGGTTACTATCTATATTGCTCGCTGTAAATATTTTTTCTGTTGATTTTTCATGATTCTATGTTCATGAACTATTACGGTTACTTATTGAGATTCATGAGGTTGTAATTTGCCTTAATATTTTGATCTTTTGAATATTTTTAATTTGAAAGCTATACGAAGGGCTCGTTAATATTAATGAGGAACAGTTCAGGAATTACGAATCACTAAGGCAATGCTTCAGACTAAGCGAACATCGGAAAAGTCATCACAACAGTTTACAGCCTTCGCCACTTATCGCGAAACGGTGGTATCTCACTTCGCCGTTAAGCTGGTTTGTTCAGAAAATCTAACAGTATATTGTTGTCCTTCTATAGTGGGATTGGAAATTCAGATTTATGGATTATCTGATAGGCACAATCTATATGGGCTGCCAACAACTGCTCAGCAACACTGAAGTTTGTTGATGTGTACTGAATACGCAAATTTGTGCTCTTTTGAACAGCAAATATGGATCCATCATCTGAGTTGGCTCTGCCAACACCTTCAGTATATTTTCACATTGTGGCATCATTTTTTAGCCATCAACAGATTAGCTTTGGTTGATAGTGGACAGATTATTAAATGGCAACAACTATTGAAGTAAGCAAAAATTAGAATAGATAGTATAGGATCGGTACGTTCTTTTTGATTGTGTTTACGTGTTTATTTAATTTCTTAGTGAAAAATCAAGAATCGTATGCACTAGTGTTCGTCAAGAAGACTTCTTGTAGTGCCATATTCTGTGCCGCCTAATTTCACTGCAGGTCATGTAGAAGAATAGAATTGGGAAAACCCAATAATTGGATCATCATCATCATGCACAGCACTAGAATAGCCGAAAGTAACATCTGTTTCACTGTTATATAAACATAAAAGTAAACAAAAAACAAGAAAATTTTTATAAACAACAAAAAAGTAATTTAGGCACACAAATAATTATTGAGATTTATTAGAGAGAGTGCCTAGCTACAATAAGTATATTTATCTAAATACCACACTGAAGGAGGGCAAAATAAAACTACACAACACCTTTATAGCCAAGTCAGCATTAATGCAAGACCACATCAGAAATGCAGATTTAATTCTGGTTCTTGATACACCAAATACATCAATGTCTAAACTATCCAAAGTACGTGTTAGAGCCTCTTGTCCAGTTTGTTTTACTGTTCGCAAATTAAATGCGCCGAAGTTAAAACCTAACCTAGATTTAATTGACAGTAGTTCACGTTAACTACTTACAACATTTAGCAGTCTGATATTGGAATCTTAGATAGGATCAACACTCACCGTATTTATAGCATCTAAAGGAGCGTTAAAGTTATATTGAGAAGAGGGAATAGAAGGAAAGGAGGCAGAAACGAACGGATCCCTGTAGAATGTCGACTTTGTGTGTCACGTTTAAATACACATATTAAAATCAGTGCAAAATGCGTAATCAACTATGGCTTTTCGTTGTATCTGCATATGCTCCTGCCGATAGCAACACAGACCAATGCAAGGATGCATTTTACTCCGAACTAAGCTCCTTACTAAGTAGAAAAAGAAGTTCAGATATAGTCTTCGTTATGAGTAGCATAAATTCACATATCGGACGCTTAAGTAACGCAGAATTTCATTTTGGTGGAAGGGCGTTAAAGTAGTCGATCTTGGCTATGCAGACGATATCGTACTATTATTCGAAAATCGAAATTCTGCTCATGCCACCTTGAATAGATTATTTTGGTATGAAATTCGCACTCTAGATGTAAGAAACTTTTACGGTATCACCCACTAACCCCGCCTCTGCGACTGCAGAGTGAAAATCTAGACAGTTGACAGGTTTACATACCTTGGGAGCTCTATCGATAACTTAGGCAATATGTCTAACGAGGTGAGTAGGAAAATCGCGAAAGCTAGAGTATATTTCGCGAACGTTCTCCATTTATAGAAAAACGCGGATATTTCACTCTGCCTTAAAGGTTGTGTTTACAATGTATCTGTGAGCGAAGCTTTATTAAATGCTAAAAAGACTTGGCCCCTTAGAGTTGGTGATTTTAGACGCTTACAGACATTCTATCATCGTTGTTTGAGATGTAAGGCACATACAATTTAAACAATAATAAATTGCGCGGGTGGTGATAACAGTTCTTTAAATCAAGTTTGCGAGCTTGAAGTAAACACCAACCCCATTGTATTTAACCAGACGCGTTTCGATCTTCCGTGCTCATCATCAAAGTACGACGATAAACTGACTAGCGAAGATCAAACCGCATTGCATATCTGGAAAGAAAAAAATAGATACGCGGCTCTCACCTCTAGGAGTCTCGCATACATTTCCAGTCAAGTACAGTTTATGCGAGACTACTAAAGGTGAGAGCCGCATATCTCATTTTGCTTTCCATATGTATGCAATCCGGTTTGATCCTCGCTAGTCAGTTTGCCGTTGTACTCTGATGATAATCATAGAAGGTCGAAACGCGTCAGTGCGTGCTACTGGCGGTAGTTTTGCTGTTTTGTTCGACGACTGGTTAAATAAAATAGGATTGGTGTTTACTTGAAGCTCGCAAACTTGATTTAAAGAAGTAGTGCACATGTTGGTTACCAACAACGAATAACCAACGTTGACATCCGTAGACTTATTTTTGGATCTGCCAACAAGTGCTCCTCATTAGAAGAACAAATAAGGCTCCAACTCCGTTGGCTCGTTCACATTTTGTGTATGCTCTCAGTTCGATTGCTCAGTAAAGCTCTGTTCTCTCTTCCAGCGCCAGATTGGCGTAATAAATAAGGTGAGCGGATTTTAACGTGACAGAAAAAATTGAAGTCGCTTAAATCCAAATTGGGTGGTACGTCTTCCAGTATGGGATCCATGTGCGCATCATATTTATTGGCTAGAAAACCTGCGCGACCTCAGTGGTGATCTTGTTGCAGATTTTGTTGTTTATGACGTGATGCAGTGAAAATCGCACGTAAGCTGTATTCTTGGTATTGCCTTTCCTTAAAGCTGACTTGGCTATAATGGTGCGGTGTAGGAATTTAGTTTTCCTCATCTAGATAAATATTCTTATAGTAACTATGTATTCTCTCTCTCTCGTCAATCTGTTTAATAGTTTGCGTGCCTGTACTATTATTTTTTGTCGGTATTTATAAAAAATCTTGATTTTTTCTTTCGCTTCTCATGATAATATGACAGTGAAACATTCGTTACTATTGGCTATAGTATGGCTGTGCATGATAATGCTAAATCGGAGATAAAGCTGTCTGCAGTAGCCTGATTTCGCTTATCTACCTTGCATAAGATCAAAATGTCCTTCTCAGACACTATGCATTAGACAATAGATTGTGTAAGCCTAGTTAAATATCGACTTGTAAATTTTTATATAAGCTTTATTTTTATGTGTTTAATGTCTTTTGTTGATGTTCATAAAGTTTAGTTATTTACCTTAAGAAGCTCATCGGATCTGTCTATGTACTCCGAAGTGCTATTTCAACCAGCTTTCTTGTTGGAACCTTGAAACATTTTCGAAAAATTCATCGTGAATATGCTTTATCTACCTCTCCTTCAGTTATTCATTAATTCATTTCCTATTCGATATAAATCTGCTTCATTGTTTATACGTGCGCTTTTTGCTCAGATAGCTAAAACAAAGGTGTGTTCTATTTTGCTTGCATATAATTTCATTTAGGTTGCTTGCTTAATTCTGTAGCACGTACTTTTTGTAATTAATGTGAGCTCTATTCGCTCGTGCCTTCTTAAATGACACTCACGTAAATTTACTCGTTTTGCTTAAGCTTTCTATATTACTCCTATATTAGATGACTTGACAAAGCCTAAACATCGAGAGCATAAGTTACTATTTAATTTAAAATACTAGCAATGCTTATTTATACCAAAATAAAATGCTTACATTCAATTTATGGCTTTGGAACAATTCTGTACTAATAGAAATTAACAAATAATTTTATATGTTATGTGCGTTTTCAAAGCTATTGTTTCTTCTAATATCCCACTACTTCAATACATTTACCGTTAATATTTTGCCTTTCCCTGTTGGTAATCTTCTTCTATATCGCATTCATTATCTTATATGTACAACTTAAAGCACAAAAAACTGACACAGGGTTGAAAAAACATGCAATAGTTTGCAAAATTGTTGTAAGGACAAACAACTTCAACCGCAAAAATATAAAGGACAATTTTTTTGAAAATTCTCGTTTTTGGCCGAATTGATTCAACTTGTTGATAATGCGTGATAATGAATATAATCATTTTTTCATGTACGTTTAAACATATATATATATATATATATATATATATATATATAGTTATACGTTGGCATGTTTAATTGATAGTATAAATTGTTTCACTAGTTTGTCTTAGTTGTGTGCAACCATTGTTTTAGATGTGACTATGGATCACGCAGTTTTGAGTCGAAATGTTGAAACCTTAATACGAACCCAAAGGACTAAGAAAGTGGCATGTGCTAGAATTAAGCACTGAAGTTCAATAAATACTCTTATATTGGCTGATTTTTAGACATTTATACCATATAGGTCTTTTTAAAGAAGCAATATGATTGACAGTAGATTAGACCGTACCTCATTTTCAGTGGTTAGTATGAACGACGTTGAAGCCTTTGGAAGAAAGGGACGAATTCGCATCCAGCCAAAACGAAGACCAGATCGATGCGTAATTTGAAATGAAAATCAATCGGATCTTTGCGAAACTGATAGTGCAAATCAACAACCCACGAACGCATCTCGCGAAATGTCAACATATGAAGCTCGCACTGCGCACCAATCATTCAATTCATATCTGATTGAAAGAACCTTCGACAAGTGGCCCATCTTTCCTTCATTATTTCTGGTATTAACATTGAATTTCGACTGTAATATCCAGTTATTTTTGTGATAAATTTAGTTGCTCAATTTTATACAGCTTGCTTGTCAGGCATTTCGTCCTTTCGCTGAGTTGACATAGCATAGCTAGGCTGCTATAAATATTTTCGGCCTGGCGACTGATGGCAGGCACCTGGCTTATCGTACGGGAATCGTCTTCATAAACTTTTCCAGAGCTGAAGTGATAAATGTGTAAGAGTTAAACAAATTATAATGCAATAGTTGACTCTGTCGTGCTAATATGCAATCGCCGATGGAAAAATAAAAAGAAAGGCTACTGGTGGCACTGTATTTTCAGTCATATATATATATATATATATATATATATATATAGAGCATATATATATATATGTTATATATGCGTATATGTGTGTGTGTGTGTGTGTACTTATGCATGTAATAATTGACATTGTTTCAGCTAATGCTATCCGTCACTGGACTCGAAGTTACCGTTGTTGATATGGTTTGTTGGCTCTTGTGACTCATTGGGCTATGCTAATGGGGCATCGAGGCTGTTAGTTTATAATATTAGGCGGATCAATCATGATGGACCAAGCTAACTTCGTCTCAAACTCTTAATATGAATGCAAAACCTAATATTCATTGTCAGTCCATACATAACTATAGAATGCATTGTTGAACTTTAGTGAGACACCATTATATGATGCTGATGTAGTACTGTTTACTTTTTAATTGCAGTTGATAAAGAAATCGAAAAAATGTTTTGTGTAGCTAAATTGGTCAACTATTTCTTCTTTCAACATAAGTTTTTTTCCATTGTTTGCCCTGGTATATGCAGGAAAAGAAGACTTTTTCAAAAATTACAGGGCATATGATGGATATAATTTCTATTTTTAAATATAAACACATCAAATTAAACAGGTTCAGCTGCCGGCAGAATATCATTCGTGTAGAAATCTCTTTATAACAAAAAATAGTTTCATAATAAACCCAATGCAGTTTATTTTTAAAATGGTATTATATCTCATTAACAATTGAAAAAATACCGAATTTTTGCCTGAAACCCTATATCTTCAAAACCAGTGAATGATTGCACATGAAATTAAATTGGGCTCTTTATCAATGTGTTTGTTCTTTTTAAATCAAACGTTTCAAAGGTGGTCGAATTGGCTGGTGACATGACAAAATCGGTCGGACGGATAGCTCCGTTCAAATATCTCAATCCTAGTCAGGCATGGTTTTATGCCTTTTTGAACAGATGGCCAGATTTGAAGAATTTTCTTTTTGGACCACGCAGCAATCGTAAATCCAAGGGTGTATCCGGCGAGGCGATCCAGTCCTATTATGAACAGTTAGACAAGGTTAGTCCATTTTTTGTTCAAAGTTCGTTGTTATCATTTTTAAAACTTAGGTTTCTTACCGTTGTTTCTGTGCTATAATTAATTTTAAGGAAATCAGTCAGCAAAAACGATAAGAAATTATTTATCCGCTTATCTCTATTCAAACTCATGTGTAAGTTTACATATATTCGCTCTGTTATCAGCCAGTATGTATTTTGTTATGCGCTTACACGTGGCCGAACCTATATTAATCTACGTAATCTTATATGCGCACGTGCAATATAACCTCTGTTCGTACGTGGCTACAGTGTCAAAAGTTATGCTGCAACCTTCGGTACTTGATATTTTGCTCGACTGGTCACGAGTTACAGACCGAATAACAATTTCCTTGCATCCAGGCAAATCCGACTTACCATTGGACAAGCAGAAACAAACATTTCACCGGATTGTATATTAGGTGTTGTGCACCTAATAAAAATTAGTTCAAATAGAACCAGACGGATAAACCATCGGATTGGCAACAAAATGATGTAAAAGCAGCAGCGCAACGGCATCACTATCATAATTGTAAATTACATAAATTGAAAAACATGATGCACGATAAATACTGCAATATTCACACACTACGCTGTCATCCGACGGGCATTATATATGCTAACGAAAAATTCGATACATATGTTAAAGAATAGATATGCATTAAGAAAAGAAAAGCACATTTATACAGGATTGTCACAGCTCTAAGTCTATGTTATTGGATGATCTACTAACACTACCATTGCTTTTATTGCAAGCTTCTCCAACAGCCTCTAAGAACCAGTCTATTTTCTGACGCGTACTTGGCGTGTCTGCTCCTAAAAATAGGATAAGAGGCGGGTAAGTTTTCTGGCATACTGTAAACAGAAATTATGGACAGATAGTGCTTAATAGCTTTAGTCGTTAAACACGACCCAGTGGATTGGCCTTGCATAATTGACTTATTAGCATGGACTCTTCGTAAATTCCATTGTGCTGGAAGTCCATATCTCCGTTTACGTGCTTCGAATTAACGTTTAAAATTTATAAAGCAAGAATTTATATTAATTTAAAATGAAAAATTAAAATAAGGTAAAGAAGGAGTCGAATTGATGAATTAAATGAGTACAATAGCTGTGCCTATTTAAAAATCAAGGAATCATAACAATTGTCAGAGCTCAGTTAGCAGCCATAAACATAAACATTAGTAGATTGAAACTGTTTATGAATTATTTGAAAGAAGCGTAAGATTTACACATGCAAAATAAACTGGCAGATAAGATTATGCTAAAAAAAACTATTATGTTATTCTGTAACAACAGAATTGCTCGCATTGATTTTTAAGTCATAGTGATATCCATTATATTGTTTATGAATACTTTTCAATGGATTGCCGATTTCGTCTTACCTAACGTTCCTCCTTGTCTAGCGTTAGACATCAGCGCCACTCCCAGTGGAATCAACAATGAAACACCATGCAAGTTATACGTATGATTACAAGCACTAACAACACCATTCGCACAATAAACGATTGACGGTTGTTTTGACTAGTTCTCGTATATTAATATTTATTCTCCTAAAATGACTTCATAAGTTATCATCATTCTGATTTATTTTCCTTATGAAATCAACCACAAATAATAATATTGATATAATCATAATAGTGCTAACAAAATAAATATCTTACAAATTATTTTCGAGATTTCATATTATATTAGTAGTATTAATTTTGATCCTTAATGAGATGTGAGTCTCTAAACGTATGCATCAGATGTTAAAAATTCACTTGTTGCAAAGATGAACGACTATAAAATACGTTAAAACAAAAATATTAAACGGAATGGTTCATAGGTTAGCTTCCAGGCCGCAGACATCAATCATTGCGCCTCAATGTTCCTTTTTCGCTCTCCTAATGATAGAATTTGTAGCATACCTGAATCGTATACTTATAATTATTCTGAACAAATCGGAGTATCTTGTTTTAAAAAAATATTTTTACTTATAAAATCTAATTTAGTTCGTACGTGAAAAGATTAATACAGGTAGGCTACCAAAAATAAAAATCCATATTTTTCTTTGGAATAGGTTCATGGAGAACATTTTTTGTATCTGTATTTTGGATTAATTTTTATTATATGCTTTTATGTGATTAATTGGTTAATTCCTATCTATTTTTAATGATGCAAATAAAACTAAAATGTGGATAGTCTTTTATGTCTTATCAAAATGTGTCCTTTCGTTTGTCTTTGTTCCATGAAATTAAGCAATTTAAGTTATTTATATTTATAACACGATTTAGTCCTTTAAAAAGCATCGTTATTTCTACATTTACACCAAATAATTATCTCATAAACCAAACTATATGAGCGCAATAGCTTTTCTTGTCATTCGTATTTATTAGAATCTTAGCTTGAAAAAAGAAGTCATCTACAAAGAAATTCACAATTCGTTACTAGGTTTTACATCTTGCGTCAAAAAATATACTGCATGTTCAGGCTCAGGCTCAAATTGATATACAATTCGACATGACAGCGTTATGGTGTTCCGTTGAATGCTAAGCAGCGTGAAAATTGTTTAAAGCTCACTCATAATGCGGTCTAATACCAACAAATTTTCCAAATGGGGACCAAATTGTGGTCCTGTAAATGTATTTTCTTTCTTATCAAGGTTCTTTACATTGTGAACCTTTTAAAAGAAAACTTGATTCGGTCGGATTGGTTATTACATCACTTGATATAAAGCGTGTGCACGAACTAAGAAATTAATTGGTTCAACGTAGGATATACAATCTATCTCATAAAAATGAAAATGACATTGTGTGGAGATCTAGTAGACATGGTTTGATTTTTCTTGTCATCGAGTGATATGTTCATAGTGAAACTAGGAAACTTTTTACCTGATTTTCGGATTGCGTACCGAAATATTTGAATCCACTGTCATCATGATTTTTGCAGATATTTCGGGCTCCAATTACGGAGCCCTTTTTCAATGCCAAACACATCACACACTTAGTTGACAATCAATATGTCAACTAAGTGTGTGATGTGTTTGGCATTGAAAAAGGGCTCCGTAATTGGAGCCCGAAATATCTGCAAAAATCATGATGACAGTGGATTCAAATATTTCGGTACGCAATCCGAAAATCAGGTAAATTGTTTATTTCCTGTCTCGCAACATGTTTCTTTTAAACTAGGAAACTGCTTGAAATAACAGCACTGACTAGTGTTCCTGTAGGGTGTTAGTAAAGAAATTGCTACCCGGTTTACTAATAGTCCAATCTCACTATTGCTGCTGGTTGGTACTGAACAGTCGTTCAATAAGGACGATATTATAGTCTAATTGATTGATTTATTTTTGAAATGTGATCTTTTCAACAATGCATCATATGAAATATGTATGTGTGTATACAGTTGACTAAGTCCAATTGTTACTTAATTCTTCGCTTGTACTGCCAACACGTTTTGTTGATTCAATTCTTTTCTGTCTGCGTGTTCGAGTACAACGTAGAGGCAATAATCTGTGGCATTACGTTTACATATTATTCAGTAGAGACAATTTTAAGAAAGTAAAATTTTTTTGTACTAATTAAAACATTTGGGATTTATTGTTTAGGTACATTGTCTGTGGTAGAAAATTATTTCAAATGGGACCACAGCGCTACATCGTATTATCTCCTATACGCGTGTGCTTAGTGCTTACTGGTTACTCATCATTATAAGCTCACACTACACCACAAACTCACCATATATTTAGCTAATGAATGCAGGACCCTTTAAGATACAGTAAAAATTTCACGAAGTGAGGTAGCTTTGAAGTCTCGCTGTGATTGACTTGATTTGCATTTACCTCTACTACTGACTTGATGCACAAACGTTTAGGAGAATGTTTAAAAGAATTATAAAATGGTAGCGAGACTGAATGAATCATAATTATCTGATCTTTGTTGGGACTAACATAGGAATTATCCCAATCAATTTCTTTGATCGAAATATTTCTGCATCGCTTTATAAACACTACTTCACCTCGCAGCTAACTCTGCTCAACTAAGAAAAGTAATTGAAGAAGACGAGTGTACTAAAAGTCTATAACGATATCACCAGTAACGTAGGTTCGTTACCATATCGCTCAGGGTTTCCATCCACGGTCAATGATGCGCACGTTGACCTGATGTTTGTAGATAAACTGATGTGTGATTGTAGTTGACTTTGTTTTTACTGTCATGTAAAATCCTGTCCAACTTCTTTCTCAAGACAAGGTGGCACTGACTGAGAGAATTACGCTATACTTGGCAATAGAGTTGAAGGCATACGTAAAACATGACTGAGTCAGAGCAGCTGATGGAGTTAGTAAGCTCGAAACACATGTGCACATTATTTTACTTATTTTTCATTTTGACGTTAGCATATCCTTTTGGTCCTCTGAACTAACTTGTTGCTAGGTACGCCGTACCGGATACACATATGCATACATATTAGTTATTCGCTACAAAGTGTGTATAATTATTATATATTTCTGATTAATAATACATTTTTTTTAAATTTAATTATATTTTACTTTTAAAAATATTAATCATTTTTATATTTAACTTCACAGTAAAATAGGTATAGCTCTCGCTTGTAATTTATTTTTCTATAACGTATAATTTACCAATTCGATTATTAAATCTTAATTGATTAATATACATATTGGAGTTGATCCTTATACGGCTATTTTCACATAGCTAGCCAGAGGTTTTTCGTTTATCATCACCGAACACTGCGTTACTTCAAAATATTGTTTCTACTCAGTTGCATAACCATGAAATTTTTCACAGCTATATTCTGGCTTTAAAAACAGACTATGTCGATCAAGCCTTGTGGTGATTAAAACGTTTATGCTGAACTCTCATCATTAGACTACCCTATATAAGAAACGTTATCAAAGAATACACGAAAATAGTTTTTCCTTGAGTATCACAAGGATACGCGTTTTATCATACCAACATTAAGAACTAGTCATTAACTATCATCACCAGCGGAATTAAAATAGCATTCAGTTATGCTGAAGCAGTGCATACTCAGGTTTAGCTTGGGGAAACATTTAACCATCCTTATCGTTATCTTTTTTATCATTGGTTTTAACTTTGTAGTAGTTTAATCTCAGCCTAGTGAACAATAGATTTTTCCATTTTGTGTTTTGTCAGGTACTCACTAAATACGACATTAAAGACAAACCGGAGCACATGTGGACAGTGGATGAAGTAAGCATCAGCTGTGAGAACCAGCCTCCACGAATTTTGCCCATCAGCATTCAGCGTGCTCAATCTGTTAGCTATTGGAATCCTACGGTAGTTATCCTAGGCGCAGGAAGTGCAACGGGTGAAAAGATTCCGCCTTTTCTTATTTATCGTGGTGAAACTATCACTAGTGAGTCATTTCTTATGTGAGGCAACCATTTTCAAAATCTCTTAACGCCAGTACCTATATTTGTAAGATGAATTAAACCTCATTGGTCGTAGCCAGTAATATATTTCGGCGTTTTCACTGTCAAGCATGTAATACATTTATTTATCCGTGAATTTTGACAAAATTCTCTGTTTATTGCAATAGATTTTAAGCTTGAAAGAACCCGACGTTTTCCTGCTAGTACCGAGCGGTATAGAAACTTCAGGGGATGTCCGGTCAATTTTTTTCCAATGCATAAGCCCTATAGAGCCGGGAGAGCTGGATATTTGATTTTTTACACTTATCTTCAAATGAAAACAAACATAGACACACATAAATATATTTATAGAAAGACAAAACAAAAAGAAAATTTAGACTTGGAGAGAGTCTGAAGTAAGAGAACAGCCAATCAATTACGTGTATTACCTTCAGTTCAAGCTCAATGCCCGAGCATGCTTTTTCTGTTTGCATAAATCCGGCTGCAATTTATCTCTAAGGCTTCGTATGTGGCTGACTCATTTCTGTTATTACATTTAGTAATTACCTTAGAGACTATGTCTGAAGAACGTACGTGCAAGTTTTCAATCATGTATTGTGTACTTGCAGATTTGTGTTGACCAATCGATTTAAAAGTTGCAACGTTCCGGCATTCGAGTTATTAACCATTTAGTCAATCGGCCTACGCGGGTTGGTCGATATCTTGCGCATGTGTATTAGTAAATAATATTTGAGGCCAAAGTTAACGGATTTTTCATTCTAATCCCTGGTTAATGCAAATGTATTGCCTTAAATAACTCTAGTAGTTTAGATGCATTAAACGTGCGTAATAATCTCGCTTAAATTTTCGTATGTGTTCTGCGGGAAACAACGTCTCCCTTAAATGGAATGATTATGTAAATTTCTTTCTTTTCTACTACTACAAATGTATGTTTATTATCATTTCCATTTTTAAAAATTGAACAAGTAAATTTTATACAATAGTTATTACACATTGTATAATTTTGTGCTTTAGAATATTCGGCGTCATTTGAATCTTGACTAGTTAATCTGTCAATTGTTGAAAAACACCCGCGAACTGATGATAATTTCTATGAGAACAGAATGAAACTGCTATAATGCAAATGCTGTGCAGACGAGGTTTTGTAATTACTTTATCATCAACCTCTTTATTTAGTGGTGCGTACAAGAACGGTAGACAATTGTCTTTCTCATGCTCTGACGTGAAACTGATATTTTTAAGCGTCTAAGAGAAACTGAAGCAGTGTCCGTGGCTGCAACCTGTTATTAAGAACAAGGAAAATGGCATTAGCGTAACGTATCTATTATAAATAATTACTTACCTCTCGTTAATGAGGTGTTCTCAGGATAGCCTAGGAAAATCTCCTCTAATACCGGAGCTATGAGCTCCTCATTTACACAACATCAACTTGTTTATGGAGACTTCCAGTTAAGCCTGCGTAACAAAATAAGTTTAAGTAATTCATGACATAGGACCGGAATTGGTTAACTGTAGTCTACTGCCTAAAATGTAATGCCAATTGTTTCTTCAATTGGAACGTTCTAACTATTATCGTCACATCGAAGAATCCATAAGCTAATTTTTAACATTTATACCTTTAATTCCGTAAAAATCTAAAGAATCGGCAACCGAATAATTCCAAATTATTTTGCGTAATGGTTCCAGTATACGGACTAACAACTAAGTCAATGAATGGAACGCATAATTGATCGTTGATAATATTGGCCTCACAGGCCAACCTTTTTGTGTTTTTATTAATCCGTACATTGTTGGTGTAGATGATTCAACTTCCTTGAACTTCTGTGCATCAGCTTCAGCAATTAAACTGGCATATGTTACAATCTTAATTTCTACTATTACATTGTGCTTAACTTTTTCTTTTTTATCTGATGTATCCTCTAGACACGTGAATTCTTTATTGTCATTCAACACATTTTCTATCTTTTGTATATAGTACGATTTTTCCACTAAAACAACGTTCTTGTCTTTATCGGCGCGTAGTATTTTAATGTCTGCATTCTGCTGATATCTTTAAGCGCATTTAAGTGTTGCCTTGTCAATGCATGCTGTTCTGCGCATTTGGAGGATTTCGGATGTAAAGCATGATCAACTAAATTAGCTTTAAACCACTTCTTATAATCAGTGCTTGCAGGTTATAAGCCGGCTGTTTATTAAAATTGCAAACCAAATGCTTCCTTAAAATCAATATCACGTTTAGCTGTAGGTTGAATTCAATAATGGTGTCCCCTTGTTAGTTGATTGATTGATAGTTGCGATAGATTATGCTCACGCTTATCGATGTCGGTCGCAATTACATCACACAAAACTCCAGGTTTTATATCATTTTTTAATTTGTTCAATATTCTTGTTCTGTCTTTCATCATAATTGCTGGCAAAATATCATAAATCGCGTTCTTTCAAAACGACAGCTCTTCCAATACACACTCGGTTCCTGCCCGCGACACTGCCTCATCTTCAATTAGCTACTTAATTCTGGAATAGGCCAACATTGTCAGATTTCGTTGATTAGCCTGCGGAACAAATCTCTTGAGAACCGTGATTGTTAAATACATTGATGATGCTTATTTTGCTTTTCAATATATATAATTTCATTTGTAGTAATTTGGTGAAGAAATGATATAATAATGGGATTCTTGCGTCTGCTAAAATTTCTTCTTATCTTTGAACCTGGGAAAAGTAGTATGATTATATTAGTTGTTTTGTATTTATATTTGTGTGTGTAACTGTGTATGTGAGAGCAAGTCGACCATAATTCCAATCATCAAAAAAGACGACCGGGGCTTAATTTTGTATCCAATGGTGTCTTGGTTTTTTGCGTTATATATCTTAATGCTTCGCATTCTAAATAATAATAAGACGGATGACTATTAACTGTAGTGTCTGTCATGGATGTCTGCGTCCACATGTGTGTTTAAGATTGTGCAATATGTTATTATGAATTATACTTTCCATACGTTCAGCTAGAATAGTCTTCGACATTTATGGAGAAACACGAGTAACTCAATCTGTCCAAAGAGGCATGTGTACAATTATTGTGTACGGGCAGTTATGCTACACACTAGTGATATTTGGCTCTTTGGGGTCGACAATCTTAGACGCTTTCATACATTCAACTACAGTTTTTTTGGTAGCATAGCCCAGTGAAGTTACCAAAATTAAATAATCAGTGCTGGCAACTGGATCCGCCAATAGGCGACCCTTGTTAGAACAACAGATAGGGCCTCATTTCTGTGTAGTCTAGATAGGCATCTCCATCTAGACTAGAAACGCCCCTTCATAAATTATATTTTTCAGTTTAAAAAATATATTTATGCTATTATTATTATTATTTATGTGCTTAGTTTTAGTTTAATACTCGTCGTTATTCTCGAGCAATAAAAGTTGTGTGTTTCTTCGGTAGGATGTTCCTACAATATAGTCGTGTTTATTGCTAGGAAAACATCTTTGGGTGGTAACACCTTAATCCTGAATGTAATGTGAGCGATTTTTATTTTAAATATTGCACACTTTCAATTATAATTTTCAGTTGTTTTTGTTGTTGTTCAATTATTTAGTTTATTAAAGGCTTCGTGTTTTCAAATTTAAAACAAAAAATTATTGACTGGCAGTGGGTTAACTGGTGTTCTTTTATGACCTATAAAGAGCTTTGAATTTTATTTTTGGTTGTGCGAATCCGTTTCGACACGCTCGTATGTTTCTTGCCGTGGAGATAGAAAGAAAGATTGTTTTACTTTAGCAGCATTCTAGTGATTTCTATATTGGTATTCAAATCGAACTCTTCGTTTATATAATATGTTCTTTCATTCTTTTAGACAGCATTATGGAGGGTGCTGTTCGTGGTACCAAATTCTCCTATTCTTCAACTGGATGGGTCCACTCAGACGCCTTCATACTATGGTTCATTAAGCACTTCCGGCCGCTGGTGACAAGGCGGCCACTTGTTCTACTCTATGATGGGCATCTGCAATTTGTCAGTGTCCGTGTACTCCAGCGAGCTCGTGAAGATGGCGTGTTGTTATTTCCATTGCCACCACATCCAGCCTACAATCACTGTGTCGAAAACACGTGTTTCTGGGCATTTTCGGTGAGTTCCTCATTTTGGCATTGTAAATTTAGGTCTTGCTTACTCGTGCCCAAATGACTTACAACAGAAGTGCCTCTGAATCTTAAGCTATTGAAGTTCTATAACTAATACACAGGGTTGTAGACTATAGATAAACATTAGGTTGTTATTGCTATAGAGTGAATCAAGACTGTTTGTCGGCTCTTTCATTATTGGTCTGCTTTCTATGATAAATTCTAGCAGCTTTACTTTACTATCAGCGGCCTGTATTGGTCCTTGTGTACCGCTTTAACCCAAAGGTAATTTTTGCATTGGAACTAGGACTGTGAGGCCACTTACCACGCGAACTAGTTAGCCTATAAGACTGGGGAATTGCACAAGCGCAGTATACATATTGTTCGTATCCAAACCACTAGAATTACTTTAAATGCTCCATAGTATTTGTTTCATTTTGGCCTGTTTAACGAGGTAATTTGATTTTTACTCTATCCCAGTGTGAGCGTGGTATTGCCTTTCTGTTATCTGATGCTTCAGCGAAACTCTTACTTAACTAAAAAGCTACCAACTTTCGTTTGGCCCATGCTAGGTTCCGTGTTGGCAATCGGGTATTGGGATTCATTACCGCGTACATTCCATATGTTAATTTTTATACTAATGAAATTAATTATTTATTCGTAATGATATCAAATTTGACCTCGGTCCTTGGGTGGCGTTCGAACACGCAATGGTCTGACGGTGACTTAAGCGCCAATGTAGATCAAAACTGCGCAGGAAACGTAGCTGTTAAAAGATCTACCCTGGTTTAAAACAACTGTGACAATAGATTCATGCTCTCTAATCATGCGCATATTCTTAAACTGTTCGGTGGGGACTCAATTTTTCAGCACCAAATAAGGATTCTTACCGCAATCATTTGATCTGAACTAGGATTTTTTTGTTGCCACAATTCGATCGGAATGTCGTTCTATGTGGCGACTCCCACCTAGGTAAAACTTCCGTGCCCTGAAAACGGATACAAATGCGCAGAAATCCTTCATGGGTACCTATTCTTCAGCTGGTCTACCAATTGCGTACAAAATAACGTATGTAGCGTTCAAAATGAGATTTTTAGTAAACCTCGTCTTGTCTTTCGATTATAAACCTGAGAGCTCGTTTGATATGTCTACAAATACCAAAGCTCTTCAAAGATCGGTATCTGATGCACAGCTAAGAGGAAAATCCATTCTGGCACCTTAGCATAGCAAGGTATTTTTGGGCAGCCATATAGCGATCAAAGAACAACATTGGCTCAATGCTGCTAATAAATTGGAAGTAATGTCGAAATGTTACACTCGATTCAAACATCACGCTCACCGACGTATAAGCATGACCATTATGTCAAGCTAGTACGGGAGCTCCGATTTTTTAAAGCGCCATTTGTCAAATACTTCTAAAATAACCTCAGCGTGCCAAGCTGCGAACGGCATGGTAAGCGATAATTTGACTGCTCGACTTTGTTACGAGATTGATTTTTTATGCAATGACAGAGACTTGCTATCTCATGAGGAACCGCATCGTTTCCAGTTTTTATGGCCGCACTTATTAATTTTGCATGCTCCGTAGACTGATGGATCAGAAGTCTCTGTACAGACCCGTTTCCGTAGTCCTGGGGAAGGAATGCGGCCCAAATTGGTACAGGAGTGTCATTGTTAAGCTCATCTACAAAAAATATTTCACTGGTACTCCTACTAATTTCCCGGTATCTAGTTTTGCTATGTTGTCTGACAGGTTAGATACAATGGAATCGGTGTGAATGTCGAGATCTGAAACTTGATTTAATGTAATATGGTATCTGTTTTCTCTATTCTGCATCAAATATTACGCCTGCTTTTATACTCTGGTAGATTGCGAGAAAGTGAACTTGGCGAACTCAGAGTTTTGACCGTGTATGAGATGTGTGAATAAAATTCGTGCACTTCGCCGTTATCTGTGGTTTTTCTGAGTCCTTTATTATTGTTTGTCGCAAGTTTTTTTATGGCGAGCTATGCTTAACGATAGCGAGAAGTCCAAAAAAGTTATATTTGATGAAGTTTCTCATGTCTCATTGACCTGCATTCGCACTAATAGGGTTATTTCTCAACCTTTGTTGAACCATCATATATTGCTTCATTCATCGTATAGCCGAATCATTCTTATAGTATGATATAAAAATCTAATTTCTTTCCAGTGTCTTTATAATTCGTCTAACTTTACGTATAGCACTATTGCCAGTTTTACGTTAAGAAATCAAAATAAACAAGTTGTTTTTAAAAAATTGAAGGTCAACAATCACAGTGTCCATTCATGTAGATCACATCGCATTATGGCTATTCTTATTGGCTGATAGAAAATTATTCAATTTCTTGAAAACTAAATTTCAATTGGCTTATTTAAAGTTTACTAATTACATGTATATGATGCTAATTCTTAGGGATTTCAATCCATACAGTAACTGCGTCTAATATTTTATTATTGAATTAGTTATTTAATTAATAAATTACAATATAGCAAATTTATCATATAATTTCCCTTAGTATTTTATTAATTAATTAATAAATAAAATATAAACATTATTTTTATGCACTGATTTAAAAAGATCATCACTGCAGTCTACTGCGCGGCTACTGATGTGTCATTGCTTCGTTATTGTTTGCTAATTTTATCTATGCAGTCTTTACTGGTTTATCCTTCAGGTCAAAAGTGATTTACTTTTTTACTAGGTTCACAATACCTAAAATATACTTGTATATATTACATCTCCGCAAAAAACAGTATTTTACTGTTATATATTGAATTTAGCCGTCGTAAAGGCCATCCCCTCCTCAACGTGGTACGACGGTGTCAACCATGTCTCGATGGCCGATCGTACATGGGCTAACGGGGCTATGGCGGTGGTGTCACCAGGGCGTGGTGGATTTCCGACCGGCAATCGGATCTCCTATAAAATACCACATGAGCCCGAAGACGGCACCATGACTCGGCGTGTGTTCCCCGCCACAAAAGGGTTCAACAGCCACAGGATTACATGGACTCCTGGACAGTACCCCGTACTTCCGAATGGCGAATGAGCTCTCAACAGCCACCGGCAACCATGCAACTTACTGCTGCCTTGCAGACTGCGCTTGGATGTGCAAAGGCTAGAGGTGCGTCCTCGATCAAAAAGCCGAGTGGTGAGGGGACACCACTTGTACCAAATTCCCAAGAAACTCCATGAAATGTCACAAATACCGTTCATGCTACGGCGTTCCCGGCAAGCGACGCGCTCTGTATCAGCGCGAAAACACCTATTTATTTCGGGTGTTGGAATGTTCGATGTTCCGAAATGGCTGCCAACCTCCCGGCATGGAGAGGTATAATCCGGGATTTCTATGGAGCCGGCTTATCCTCCAAAAGGAGTCAGCCGCAGTAAAGTAAAGTAAAGTATATTGAATTTAATGATGTCATGCTTACCGCGAAGTGATAGCTGATATCGATCTAGGCCAGAGTGTATGGATTTACTGGAGTAACAGGTGTTCAGAAATAGTTGTAATTCTCAATTGCTGTGAACTTTAGCATAAACTGATATCCATCAGGTTAATATTATGTGCCTACTCGGAAACCATAGTGTTAGTAGCATGTGACTTTTCGGTACAATAATGTTGGTATCGGTTACTAACACAATACCCATAGTTTTAGTATCCTTTACAGACTCGGTATATATATTATATAGTGTGAGTTAGCGTTGAAGTCGCATTGTCGTAGACTTTATATGATGTTAGCTTCACTATTGCAGGCTTACACATTCCTCTAGGAGATTGTACCGTCCTATTATTCCACATTCCTTGACCAAAATATATAGTGGTTAAAGGGCGTAATACCGACTTCTACTGATGAGTCGCCATTAAGCACGAAACGAATGTGCATGAGATTATACTTTCCGTTCATGCTGTCTTTTGTTTATCCTTCTGGTCACAACTGAACTAATTTGTTACTAGGTTCGCAACCCCTAATAAATACTTTACTGAGGTCGACGCAACACACCGGAGTTATGATTGGTGTTGGTAGTGGCTGTATTCCTTAACTCGAATAAACTGATAATAATGTTCTTTTGACAGAAAGGGAAAACGGGCTCCATAGAACCATTAATTGCGCTCAATAACTCAATCCGGTACGGTCGGCAGTCAAAGCCTTCGGGTATGGTCGATGTTGTCAAATTTTATCCGGACCTGAAGATTGTGCTCAACGGCGCTCTGCAGTCAGTCGTCAACGAATTCGTTTATCTAGGATTGGCACAATACGAATCGCCTTCGTCTGAAGTTTCCAGAGATATTTTCCTGGTTTTAGTGGCCTTTGGCACGTTATGCTTATTTCTTCTTACATCGCCCGTATAATTATCTAATCAAAAAGCTAAAACTTCTTTAGTCCTACTTTATACTGTGGAGACTAGCTGCCAACACCTGTACAACGTTTTCAAAATATTTATTTACTCATTTTAATTTAGGACATTGCTAGCTGAGCGTCAAATGGAATTACTCAAGTGCGTAATTTTCGAGTCGACGAGTTATATTCACAGGCTGTTTGATCTACCGCTACCAATAAACGTTGATTCTGAATGTTGTGGCACTAGCTCAGAGACCCGTTTAAACGTTTCTAATAATTATTTTTGTTGTCGTTCAACAGAATCCAAATATCTTGTTTATTTTAAGTCTTTGAATATGGTCATTCCTTTTAATATGCTGTAAATTATTCCGCTAAAAATGCGGCATAGTTTCTGCTTAATTTATGGTTTGATTTGCATTCTTTTTTAAATCTAAAGCTTTTGATAAACTCCCACTGTAAGCGAAAATATTAAATATTCATTATTTTAAATCCCGAAATTTCACAATACTGTTAGTTATCTGGATTCTTTACTCTGTTGTTTTCTTTCCGTTTAACCAGTCTATCAAGACCTAGTTAGACCATCAACCTGATGGAATGTTTTGTTTCTTTTAAGAACATATTCTCCCTTCGCTTGATTACAGGAAGTTTGAAGATAACATCTTTCGACGATGAACACCACATCGTTTTATTAAATCGGGAAGGTATATCTGGTTGCTTAACTACAAGCATGCCGCTCTTTTCTGCTATTTTTCACCTCATCTCTTAGATAATGTCTTAATTAGCAATAATATTAAATAAACGATCAACGGAAGGAATCCCGGGTCTGAGCCATACCCTACCTCCAAATGGCGAGAAGCTATACCGACCATAGAATTTCTGCACACTCTCCGTCTTCTTGTATTTTAGAAAAATAGTTTTCTAATGAACTTTCTTAGAGGTACGGCGCTTTTATAAAAATAAAAGATGTAATATATTTGCGACATTCTAAATGATGTATAAGAGATATGTTTGCGTTCTACTCTGGGTGATATCATAATTTTTTAAACAACAGGTATATTTTCGGATTTATAATGTGTATGAATCTGAATATTTATTTTATAGTCGTTAACAATTAAAAAATAAAGTCAGGCTTTTTGTTTTTCATTTACAGTATTATGTGCGTGTGGAGAAATCCAATTTACTGATAAAAATTATAGTTTCATTGAAATTGCTATTCTTTATTTTCAGGAATATTTTAAAAAACGACAGGATCGCTTCTTCGAGAGTCACCCGAGACAACCTCTTTTGAAGTCGAATGTGGCTCCTATTTTGACGCACACTTATGAATATGCTTTGCAACCGAAAAACATGATTCTGTTGTTTGAACGCCTCGGCATCTATCCATTTGACAATTTGGCCAAGTCAATCGGTGCTTATGTTTGCCTGGTTAGTTAATAGCGTGTTGTCCATTTAAGACATTTTATTTTGTCTTATGAAATAAAATACGCTTCATTTAGTGTTGCGTGTTCATTGTCTTGAGACCTTCCAAACCATAAACGTATAATCTCGTAAAGAATACGACATAAAAATAATGCAGCTTACTAGCGTTGAATAGTAAATTTCTTTATATTATAATCTTACAGTTTCCAATGTCATTTCTCTATCTACATGTTAATTCCTTTATTCTTAAAATAAGCATTTATAGTCTTTTTATATATTATTCTATAAAAGTAACAAAGTAATTTGGCTGTGTCGAACCGATTTCACGCAACATTGATCGTTGGAGGAAAATGTACGAGTCAACCATTTCTATTCATCTTCTCTTGGATGTAACGCAACCATCAATCTTTGTTATAGAACTCTGGTTGTGTTGGTTAAAGCACTATTTGTAATCATACGTCAGTCAGACAACTCCAGTAGAATAAATATTCTTTGCGAGGGCGGTGATAAAAATTAATTAAATAAACACTTGACCCATTATCTACATACGTTTGTTAGTATGAAGTAAGCATTGCATAATGCAGAAAATGCAATCAGTAGACTGGTTTTATCCCTATTTTGAATTCTTCATGTACTCTCTAGAATTTTGTCGTGGATAGGGATCGAACCTGGGCAAGTTTGTTTCGGAATCTGTTTGTCTAAACACTGAGCCACCCTGCTGCACGCTACACACAGTTTGCAGCTATGTACTAACTAATGTTTCGTGGTCTGCCTTTCCATTAGATGGAGCCCATATGGCATCCCTTTAGAACTAAAGTTCCACCTTACACCCCCAATACGTCATCATAGAACAGACACCACGTTAAATATGGAAGTGGTATTGAACTGAACATTATGCGAACATTGATTGCGCGGTTGGTGATATCAAGTAGACAAGTTTATCCTTTATTGAGAACTATTCACCTACTTTCCAGGATTTGTAGCAGACAGGACTCGTACCTGGACATGTCTGCTTCGGAATCTGTGAATAACCACTGATCCAGAATCATAAACTATGAAGTAAACGTGCTTAGGTTTGAGATCTGTTCGCGGAAATTTCTAGACTGTTCTTGAAGTGTTTCCAGTAAGAACGAAATCGGTATAATGGATGAATTTCCTTTGATACATTATGCAATGCCTAGTTTCTACTGACGAATGTTGGAATATAATGGGATTGATGTGTACATCAAGATTGGAACCTTGATTTAAATAACTCGAATAGATATTTAGAAAAGCAGATAGGTTGGGCCTGCAATCGCTTAACCCGATACTATTATTCGCGACATGGATCGCTTAACCTCGCCGCACATACTATTACTACTACTACTACTAACCAGTAGCAATTTGATTGGGAAAGATCCGTTCGTGTTTAGCGGCAAAAAAGTGCAGTATAGATGGTTTATCATTTATGTTTTATTGACATATGCTGATCTGGAACTCATTATTCGTGTTATTTCGATCCCCATTTATGTATATATGGAATTCTGTGAACGTGAACAGATGCTATTTTGATTTTTGGAATATCTAAAATGAAATCATCGAGATTTTCTATCAGTGTTTTACTTGCAAATAATTTATCCAATATATCATTACGAGGTCGGATTTTAAAATCAAGAACATTAATGTGTGAATGCAGATCCTCTACCGACTTCGTTTTTCGTCTTATTGCCTTTCATTTGTTCGAAAAATCCACGATTATGTTAATACTATGTCGTTTTGTTATGAAAGCTGAAAGGCCTTCTGTACAGCCTTGCATGTCTCACCTTTGCTGTATAAAATTAAAGTATTTAAGTTTTTGTTTGTGCCAGTCAATTGACCTTAAACTTGTTTTTCTACACGCTCCGTTGAACTATTGACACAAATCTGTTTCAGATTTCATTATTTATTCTGTAGTTATAATTTAACTGGATAGTTGGATGACACTGGATGAATTCTGTTTCTTGTCCTTTGTACACATATTTGCATTGATTGCATTAAGTGTAATGCACTGAGTTAATAATGCTTCCATAAATTGATAAAGCTATGACGATCATTTGAGCCACGTGATTGAAAATTTCGGGGCCGGCTGGTGAGGGGAGGCCAATTCTGCCTTAAATTAATTCTTGTTATCATGTAATTATTTTTCCAAAATTTTGACAAATATTTAGCCCGATGATCAGGAGGGGAATAATAATGGTGAACACGGAAACTCTATAAATGCTGATCCAATGCAGAACACCAACACTGCATTGTCTGGCGGTGGGCCAGGTTTGTCAAATCAACTCGGCAGTTGCGCGACGTCTGGGTCTGCTTCTTCGTTATGGCATGGTTATGCACAGTTCGCACAGAATATGCAGGCCAGAGCAATGGCTCTTCCGGCTACTTTGTTCCCGACTGCAGTCGCAGTGCCGATAGTGAAGCCGACAGCGTCCATTGGTGGAATTATTGGTGTGCATAACAACCAAGTAAGAACTGCTAAATCTCGAATTCTGAATATTAACCTCGTTGATAATATGTGTTGCAAAATATTAGATCATTGTCTCATAATCTATTTACAACCATTTTTTTATGAAGCTTATCGTTCTGGTCACAATTGATTTAATTTGTTACAACACCTAATACATACTTGTATATATTAGCTCTCCGCAACAAACAGTATTTTACTGTTATATATTGAATTTAATGATGTCATGCTTACCGCGAAATGTGATAGCTGATATCGATCTAGGCCAGAGTGTATGGATTTACTGGAGTAACAGGTGTTCAGAAATTGTTGTAATTCTCAATTTCGGTGAACTTTAGCATAAATTGATATCCATCAGGCTGGTATCATGTACCGAATCGGAAACCATAGTGTTAGTACCATGTACCTTTTCGGTATTATAATGTTGGTATCGGTTACTAACACAATAACCATAGTGTTAGTATCCTTTACAGACTCGGTATATTGTCGTAGACCATATGATGTTAGCTTCACTATTGCAGGTTTACACATTCGTCTAGGAGATTGTACCGTCCCACATTCTTGACCAAAATATATACTTTACTTTACTTTACCAGGCTGACTCCTTTTGGAGGATAAGCCGGCTCCATTTTCTACAGGAGTTTCTTGGGAATTTGGTACAAGTGGTGTCCCCTCACCACTCGGCTTTTTGATCGAGGACGCACCTCTAGCCTTTGCACATCCAAGCGCAGTCTGCAAGGCAGCAGTAAGTTGCATGGTTGCCGGTGGCTGTTGAGAGTTCATTCGCCATTCGGAAGTACGGGGTACTGTCCAGGAGTCCATGTAATCCTGTGGTTAAAGGGTGTAATACCGGCTTCTACTGATGAGTCGCTAGTAAGCACGAAACGAATGTGCATGAGATTATACTTTCCGTTCATGCTGCCTTTGGTTTATCATTCTGGTCACAACTGAACTAATTTGTTACTAGGTTCGCAACCCCTAATAAATACTGGCATATATATTAGCTCTCCGTAACAAACAGTATTTAACTGTTATATATGGAATTGAATGATGTCATGCTAACCGCGAAATGTGATAACTGATATCGATCAAGGCCAGAGTGTATATATTTACTGGAGTGACAGGTATTCAGAAATAGTTGTAATTCTCAGTTTCGGTGGACTATAGCATACATTGATGTCCATCATGTTAGTACCATGTACCGACTTGGAAACCGTAGTGCTAATACCATGTACCTTTTAGGTACTATAATGCTTGTATCGGTTACTAACACACTAGCCATAGTGTTAGTATCCTTTATATAGAGTGGGTTAGCGTTTAAGTCGCATTGTCGAGACTATATGAAGTTAGCTTCACTACTGCATGTTTACAAAATCGTATAGGAGATTATACCATCCAATTTATCCACATTCCTCACCCAAATATACAGTGGAAATAAGGCGTAATACCGGCTCCTATTGTTGAGTCGCCAGTAATCACGAGACGAATGTGTATGAGATTATACTTTCCGTTCATGCTGTCTTTGATTTATCCTTCTAGACACAAGGGAACTAATTTGTTACTGGGTTCGCAACACCTAATACAAACTTGCATATATATTAGTTCTCCGAAACAAACAATATTTAACTGTTATGAAATTTAACGTAGATTTATTTTTCTGGTGTGCGATGCATTTTTCCTAGGTATGAATTAAAAACACTATACACTGCCCAAAGGCATATTTCTTCATATTTTAACTTGTTTACTGAAGAGATTTTACTTTTTTTATGAATTTCATCTGAACCGAAAACATTACACCCAGATTAGACATTGTAGGCTATTTGGTTTGGCTCGATGCCAAAGAAATTTCCAGTCTGTTTCCTGGTGTGTCTTAGCCACCTGGATCGACAGCGTTATCCTGACACTTGCGCCCATCCATTTATAAGACTTCAGCTTGTTTTTTATTTCTCAGGTAACAATTGCAGAGGGTTAAAGGTTTATGGCGGAACACTGTAAAACATGCTAGATGCCTAAGAGATATTTAAGCAACTGAAAATCTATTGGAACATTGACTTCTGATCTTGCTTTGGAATCTAATTTATTGAATATTTCTGCTCAAAAGTCTGGCTGAACTCCGTACAACTCATGATACTACAATCAGATGCATTGTTATGGTTCAAATATTTTCGTAGACAAAATGTCTGCCACTTGCCTATTTGTGATAATAGCGATTATTTATCTTGACTGTCTTGTAGTTATATTGCATACATATATATTGTTTAAATGAAATTTTTGGCGCGCCATGAAATTGTTGCTTACCGGATATTTGTGCGAAACAAGGCTTTTATGTCCACAATCCCCATTTTCACTCAAACTATTTCGGGGCCATCTGAGTCATTTTAACAAAGGCAAACTCAAAATTCAGAATGATTAAGACATGGTAAATTACGGTTAAACGGCTTCTTTTATACTCACTGGCTAATCTCACACATAAACTTAATTTTAACTAGATATTCGTGTGTTATGTATGGTTGGGGTGTGTGGGTGCGTGCGTGCGTGTTTACGTGTAGATATATAATTGTAACGCATTTAGTTAAAGGTAATTACCGGAACACATTCATTCGTCTTAGTAAAACTACAATAATTTCATAACAATTAATAAAGTTTCACTAGATTAGCATACGTCGTGTGTCTTTGTTTGTTACTTTAAATACTCGGTTAAGTATAGTTCCATGCGTGTGAAAGTTCATTTAAGTGGAGCTATAGTGATTACCGCCAATCCCTATCTGCTCGCATTCATCTAATTGTTCTATTCTAAACTGTTATTAAGTTGAGCTTAGATGTAAATTACAATTTTACAAACGACGGTTTAGTTGGTACTGCCAAATTTCCAACCATACATGCAATTAATTATAAATAAATATGGTCATTTATTCTTTCAAAATTCCGATACGCAGTTGTTCTTGCATTGGGTTACCAATTATAGGTAAGAATTCTTGAAAGTTGACAAAGCAGCTTTTATTATTTTTGATACTCTCAAATTTGAACGTATTGATACCTATAAGGACAACTTGTTATAGCAGTTGGGCGAATGTGTGCAAACCCGTGTGAGTAAGAAAGCTCTTTGAATTCTTATTCATTATATTTTCCTCATAGGTAAATGCTAACTGTCTTAGCAGTTGATTGTCTGAATGTAGATGGATATATCACTGGCGAATCCAATGGCTCTTGAAACTGTAATATCGGTAAAGTTGCGTATTTTGCAGCAGTTCTGTGTCAAGTTCATCTCCAATATTCTAGTTAAGCTCACTATGTTTGTGTGTAGGCCACAATATTTCCACTCTAAGTTTATTACTAACAGCGAATGGTACTAAGTATCCCTCCTTTTTGGCATTTACTAGTAATTCCGGTACATCCTACTGTCGGGTGAGTTTGTCTACTTGATATGTTTGTTTATTTGTACACACATTTATATTAACACCGTTCGTATACTAACATGTTTTGTTTTGTCTTTTAGCATGTATATCTGCATTATATGATGAATAAAGCCTAATATTTTAGGCAACTCTTTCTTCTGACTTGTCTAATCATTCTGCCCGATTGCTGTGCTTGTTACTGTGATTCAGAACAATTTATTCATCATATAACCCAATCATGGAACGCCTACTCAGACCTGATAGATTGGATGTTGAACCTAGTGCACCAGATGCAGCAAAACAATGGAATCATTGGTATCGTACATTCTGTGGCCTCCTAAAAGCGGTCGAATCCATGAATCCGGATAAATTGGACACTCTTATTTCCTACGTCTCTCCTAACGTATATGAACACATCGTTGATTGTGATACTTATGATCATGCTATCAAAAC